>JAQBSW010002234.1:0-107616 GCA_029291075.1 Eudiplozoon nipponicum
AGTTAACGACGTCACAGAGTCGGCGGAACTCTTCCCAGTTGGTGAATCGCCTGAATGATTGGGTTTATTCTCTAGGGGTAAAGGACAAGAGAGGAATGAGGAAGGATACCTGACAGTGATCAAGATTAGGGAAGATCTCCCGAGAATGAACACCAGTGACCTCTTTGTTGGAGAGGACACAGTCCAGTTGGTTGTTCCCTCGGGTAGGAAAGTGCACGAATTGGTTTAACAGGTAGTCCGCGAAGAGTCGAAGCAGTGGGTGACTTTCGGAAGTTAGATTTTGCCAGTTAACCATGGGGAGGTTGAGGTCACCCACACCGACGTACCGATCGGAGGGCAGAGAGAAAAAAGTAGATAGAAGTTGGGCCCCGCGAGTGTCGTCGATGATTAAGAGGTTAGGGGGTCTGTAGACAACACAGGTGGATATACTTTGGTTATGGATTTGAAGCCGAAACGAGAAAAATTTCAATCCTTGAATGTTCGATGTCGACTAACGTTTGGACATGAGAAGGGATCGGACATAGGCAGCTAGCCCGCCCCTACGACCGACAGTTCTGTCGCTATGAAGGAACGTGTAACCGTGAATGATGAAAAGGTCATCACAGTGGATGGATGGGGACAGCCAAGTTTCAACAAGGAAGCATATGTCTAGCTCGTTAGAGGATAGAAAAGCTCGTAGTTGATTGATTTTTGGCATATGTGACCTGCAATTGATGAGAATTGCTGAGAGTGCTCTGTGAGAGGGATGGTTAGATCGGGGAAGAGAAGCGTGCGGTAGCTTTCCGCTGGCGGGCGGGGCGAGATCGAGGGCTGATGAGGAGGACTGACCGCTCGTTGACGAGGATGGAGTGGTCAGCGTTGATTTGGATCTCTTTTGTCTCGCGTTTGTCGGGTGGGTGAGGTTATTGGAGGATTTGAAAGCAAAAGGGAGGCGAGATATCTGGGCTCGAGGGGGTGCTCTGAAGAGGCGTTGATAGGGTGAGCGGGGACAGAGACTGATCAGGGGCTGAGACGCAACAGTTTTGGGTGAGGTCGATGATGGGTTCGGTAGAGGGAGTTGAAGTTGATGGGGCTGGGTTGAAAGCCCGTTTGGCCTTAGGCGCTTAACGTTTATTTGGTTTCCAGGCCATAGCATCCGTTGCAAAAGTAACATGTCGTGGGGATGTGGACCTGGCGGACGAACTTGGGGGAGAAGTTGCGTTATTTGGAGACTTTGCGCGGCGTGGTCGGCCGCGACGACGTGATAAAGCTTGAGACTGTGTGGGGAGTAAGGGCTATAGGGAAAAGGAAGTCCTTCAAATCGGGAAGATATCAACAGGGGTGGACTGGAGGAAGGGGCGTCGCCGAGGATTCCGCCGTGAACTGAGCGGCTTTTATTTGGATTGCTCCAGCCCGGAAAGGCGTGATTAGCTGGAGGAGGGGGAGTGGTTTCCGGTTGAGGGGTCTGGGCTTTCTCTAAAGTCCTCTATAATAGCGTGCAGTGACGCTTTAATTTGACATTCCCGGATGATAGAAGGGGCGATTGCAGTTTGTGATGACGAAGCTCACCGCCAGACAGTCTTTTGTGCGAGGAAAGAATAAAGGCGTGACCCTTTCCCGAAGAGATCTCTTTAAGGTGGCTAAAGTTATCCCCTATTTGACTGATAAGATCTGAGGCCAGATCGTCCTTTGAGAGGGGGAGCTCGGAGACCATAAAAAAGAGGTTTCTCTTGTTGTGATTTCGTGGGGCAACCTCCCTAGCTACACCATTCAAAAGCGCATTAGCTTGACATAATAAATGTGGCTGTACGGTGGAGATTGAAATGTTGCCAGTCAGTGCTCCAAGTAGTCCTGTGACATCCGCCATTTGCTGCTGGAGGTCAGTAAGATTGGAGATAAGTTTTTGAGTGAGGAACGGAGAGATGAGGGCTGGCGATGAAGTCTGGTTCATGGTGGAGTGAGATAGAAGAGCAGATATAGCTTAGATTACGATAAAAATGAGGAAAAAATGGGTATTAATGAGAGAAAAAGAATGGGTAGTAATGAGAAAAAAATGGGTATTGAAATGTCAATAAAAAACGGGAAAACCGTGTGAGCTAGGAATAAATCCTTGATAACTGAAGGAAAATTCAAAAAAATGTGTAATTAAATTCCAGGTTGATCCTAGAGATGAAATCGGACAAGAGACGGGAAAATCGGATGAGCTAGGAATAAATCCTTGATAACTGAAGGCAAATTCCAAAAAAATGTGTAAGTAAATTTCAGGTGGATCCTAGAGATGAGATCAGACAAGAAATCCCGAGAATCTAAAAATAAAACCAAAATGAAACCCGATTTCCTTTAAAATTAGGGAATTGTTGGAAACTCCAAACACGCCCTCTCCGGTCGTTGCGTTCTACCCGATTTTAGTAATAAATTTGTGTTACAACGAGATCAGTTTATTTATTTGCGTGTAATATTTGCTGTGATTAACATGGAGGCTGTTCTTAAATTTTGAGGACAACTGATAATTTTGTTCACAACGAACTTAAGTGTTCCAAATTAGATGACCATACCGAATATATGGATTGTCCGAGCCTGGCATCTCAAAGGTTCTCTTCTGGTAGTGACCAAAGGGTATCTACAAAAAATGGCGACCGCGCCAGGATCCTCTATGCGGAAAGATGTGATGTAGATGATCGCTTTTGCCGCAGTTTTATGTATAGCGATGTTAAGCTCAACATGTACAGACCTGACAACCATTCTGAATGGGTTGAAGATGCAAAATTTTATTTTAAACTAAAAAGAATGACCGACCCTATAGAAAGGTTTGCCTCGGCCTGGTTGTATTTGCCTGGGCCTTTAAATAAGAATCTTTTTAGACTCAGGAAATTTGTTTCGGAGAACGTAACTGAAAATGCATTTGAGCTTCTAGTCGAAGAACTTCATGGACGATATCAACCCGAGAGGATTGAACGGACGACTGACTTGTAACGCCAGGAAAAGAATGTAAATCAACTTCCATCTGAATTTTATGAAAGACTTATTTCAAAATACATCGGGCTTGATATTTCTGTGGAAGTTATAAAAAATATATTTTTAGCAGAATTTCCTGCAAGACTAAGAGCAATTTTGGATGTCTTTGATTCAATGGAACTAGAGTGGCCAAAGAAGCTCAAAGGGTTGGACAAAGTATATCGTCAGAAGGAACCTAAGGTGTATGCAGTAACAGCAGATTCACACCTGGAGCAGCAACTCAGACAACTCTCAGAGAAACTCCTGACCGTAGAGAATGAATTAAGTACCTTCCGCAGGGATGTTGGTTGGATAAAAAACAATAAAGGACGTTCCAACAGAGGTATGCTGAATTCTCGAAGTCAAAGTTCAACTTCCAAGCATCGGAGGGGCGAATCGCGTAAGGGTGTTAAAGGCCAACGCGAGTGGTGCATTTCGCATCGTAAATACGCCGAGTTTGGAAAGTGTCAGGAGGAGGGATGCACGTTTCCAAAGTTGGGTGGTCCCCGATGATAAGGAAGTACTCTTCCTGTAGCCTGGTCTAAGCTACCGGAAAACTAGTGAAACCCTTGCTAGTAGGAGCCGTAGGGGGGTTCCATTGCAAAGGCTCCCAGATATGCCTTTAAAAGGCATACTAAAGGCAAAAGTTAAAGATGCGACAAAATCAAATGGCACCGATACAGAGGGCAAGAGTGTCAGATTCTTCCTAAGCGGAGATCTGGAAAACATTGCCGGATTATCCAGCAACAAATTCATTATTGAAGAGGAATTAATTGGTCTGGAGTTTCTTATCGATACGAGTGCTGAAGTAAGTATAGTTAGGTCAGACGTAGTGTAAGTAGATTGCCCCACATTTTATTATCAACTATGGGCCGCGGTCGCACATGACTTTGCTGACATCATCGAGAAACACCTTGCAGTGTTTCAACCTTTCAGTGCCAAAAGAACAGGATTGAAGACAGGAGTAGAACACCAAATAGAATTGGTGGCTAAGTTGCCTTGTTCACCAAAAATTTACCATTGGCACAACACAAACAACAAATTTTTGTGTCCGAATTTCACCAATTGCGCGAAGAGGGGATTTGTAGAATGTCAAATTCCAATTTTGCTTCCTCAATAGTGGTAGTTCCCAAACCTGAAGCGGGTCAATGGAGGGTTTGTGGAAATTATCGACTATTAAACTCAGTGACGAAGGGTGATTCTTATCCTCTCCCTAACCAGGGTACTCTACTCCGAGATATAATGGGATATGAGATTTATTCATCTTTAGATCTCCAGAAAGCGTACTATCGGTTACCATTGGAAGAAAGTTCGAAACCACTCACCGCAGTCAGATTTCCAGGCGGGGGATCGCATGAATTTCTTCGAATGCCTTTTGTTTTTTTGTGGACGCAAAATGATCTCTCTTAACTTGTAACAACTTTCTGGTTTTATCATTACTATTTTGATTTTAGTAATAAATTTTTGTTACAACGAGATCAGGTTATTTATTTACGTGTATTATTTGCTGTGATTAACATGGAGACTGTTCTTAAATTTTTAGGACAACTGATAATTTGGTTCACAAGGAACTTAAGTGTTCCAAATTAGATGACCATACCGCATATATGGATTGTCCGGGCCTGGCATCTCATAGGCTATCTTCTGGTAGTGACCAAAAGGTCTCTACAATAGTGTAAACGCCCCAGCTTCAAGTAAATGCCATAAGACGTTTGAAAGTCAGTTAGAGTGCCAGAAATACTAAGTAAGTACTGTTTGGGGGCCCTTAACAGGGCCGGTCTTGCGTTCGCTGGAAAATGCCGAGAAGGTCAGTTAGTGTAGAAGTGTCCAGTAGTATTCCTAGACATTTGAGACCAGCTCGTGTTGACTTGGGTTGTGGTTCCCTCTGTTGTGGCGTTGAGATCCCGCTGAGTAAACTCGTTGAAGTTCTGCAGTAACTGGCTCGTCTCTCAAGATGTACAGCAATAAGATTGACGTGACTGAAATTGCCAATGTGTGTGCAACAAGCCCCAAAAATAGCGTAAGTACGAAAGAAGACAGCACGCCGGAGAAACGCACAGCAGAAGGCAAACGCGACAATTGACTTGCATAGTAAATTCACCGTGCTTAAATAGCCTTGTTTGGCTACTTGCACACTATTGGTTAACGGCAAGTTTCGCTTTTTTCTCTTTGGTGCAGCGTAAATTGAATTGAATTTAATTTAAGAAAAATGTCGACGAATTACTTTGTGTCGTTACATCACTTTCCTCTCTGAAAAAAGAAAAAAATCCTTAAATAATGAATCGCTTTGCACAATGCTGTCCTTCTTGTTGTGGATTTGACCGCATTTTTTGTGCGGGACAATTGATAGCACTCTTAGGTCGGTAAAATCTTTAATTTTGATCATTTTTAGGTGATCCGATTTTTGGCCTTGATTGATGGGTTCCCATTTGTCCCTTCTTTTTTAAGCCTTCCGTCGGCTGATTATTTGAAAATGACGTTGGAACAAGATTCTCCACTGTTCTTTTCAGAACTTTTCGAGACCGAAATTCCAGTCTCATCTTCAGGCGAGGCTAAATAAGAAATGAATGGCAGAGTTCGAACCAAGTTAAGGAAAAAAAATAATGTACCATAAATGCTGGGCTGAAGTATGCTTGTTGGTTGCTTCAACAATGATATAATGCCAAGTAACCACTAGGAATTGCGACAAAAATTTTTGGCTCTAGTGGCCAGTCATACCGCGTGAGGCAAAAGAGAGCAGTGCAAGATTTGAGAGCCGCAGCGTGAGGATTTCCAGGTAGATCGCCACTGAAGTTGCTAGGTTTAAGTTAAAACCTTGGCAGTCGGAATCGCCGTCAATGTGTTTGTTTACGACAAAAAAAGGAGCTAGTGTGTGCTCGACGTTGTGGTCATGATATTTGTATAGTGGTTTCTGTGCAACGGATGAAGTTGAGATATGCATTGTAAGTGTCCTGTACCTTGATATTAAGCTGATAACTACTTAGTGTTGCTACACGAAAGCGTTAGCTCTAAGTAGCTAGTCATACCAAAATAGGCAGTGTGAGCTCCGGTGTGAGCCATACATTAAAATGTAAAAATTTATACCTGAAAATCAAAATAATTGCATAAAACAATATATGTACTCGAAAATTGCCTCAGAGATGGCATAATACCAAAGAACTGTTCAAAAATGCCACAGAACAGTTGGTTACGCCCGTGAGATAAATGCGAAAAATAACGTTAAGTTAAAAATTTTGATACAGAGAATAACAAAAATTAATGTTAAAAAAATCAATTACGCGTTATGCAAAGCAAGCTATTGCTAGGTTGAGATTGTAGGCAGATGGAGCCTGAGATGTGTGTAGAAGGTTGAATGCTCTCAGGATCAGGCGGTTCGATAAACGGTTTCAATCTGTCTATGCTTACTGATGTCGGTGTGGCGCCTTGCATAATAATGACGTTTTTGGTTGTCTGAGCAAAATCGGATAAGGATCGCGATACATTGGTTGTAGTGGTGCAACAGCAGTGTCGTTGCGAACGAGTACTTTCTTGCAGCTGTGGAGATGCGGGTGATCGAAGACTGGACGAGACGTATGTCTTGGCTGCTGTTCAGGCATGTTACCGAAATGAAGTCGGAGACGGGTAATTCCGTCTTGTGGGTCATCCTGTGCGGGTAGTAGACTTGGGAGCTGACTAGGCAGGCGTAAATCCATGCCATACAAGAGTTGAAATGCAGACGATTTAATGGATTCACGAGTACGGGAACGCATGGCTAGCAGAACAAAAGGTAGTGCATTGACCCAGTTGCCATTAATGGACGAGGATGCTAAAGCAGCTTTGAGTTCCCTATGTATTTTCTCAAACATACCGTTAGATTGGGGATGGTAGACCGTCTTCTGGTGTAAGATGCATCCAATGAACCGCAAGGTCGTTTTGAAACGATCCGATGAGTAACAATTACCTCTGTAAGTGATGACCTCATTGGGGACACCATAATTGGATATCCATGCAGAGATAAAACCGTTAGTTACTTCGTCTGCAGAAATGGTGCCAAAAGGTAATGCCGCAAGCCATCGTGTAAATCTATCAATCATAGTTAGAAGGTTGCTGAAACCTTGAACCTTTGTTAGATGAACTATGTTGATGTGGACGATGGCTAGGCGAGAAGTAGTTCGGAAATGTTGCAACTTAGAACGAGTGTGCCGTCGATCCACTCATCAAGGTAGTCTGGATCGAATTGGCATATCTTGTACTGGGTCCAGGTAGTGTTGCGGCTTGTTGCTGGGCTCGCTACCGGGCTTCCTGCATTTCCTGAGCTAGACGTCAACTTGTGTGTGTGCTGTCGAGTATATATGTTAGTGTTACATCGTCCTCACCCGTCATCGTGTGGCTGTCTTCGAGAATTGTGATCTCGAGAGGGTGGTTCGCTGCGATTTGTGGATCAGGATTTGTTTTGTTGTGTGTTCTCCATGCTTTAACAGATTCACCCTTGCATGGCATTCATCCAAAGTGCTTGTGCTAGTAGAAGGACTAGCGTCTGATTAATATTTTCGAAGTCTAAATGCTGATTAATTCTTTATTGGCTGTGAGTTCAAAGAAACGGGGCACCATTTATGTAGGACGATTTTTAGTTAATGTGAGAAGTTCTGCGGGATAGTTTTCTATTTAGTGCAATACTGCCCTCCTACCTAATACCTGGTAGCTTTTATTACGATCCGCGTTCATGATAAATCATTGGCTCTTTCCCGATGGGTGATGTGAGGAAGCTCAGACAAAAATCAATGTTTTATTGAATAAAATGTTGCAAAGCAAAGATAAAAATCGTATAAATGTAATCACAATAAGCACAAAATATAAATCCAAGTTTTGCGTTGTCACAGTGATCCACTGTATGCCAGGTTTTGTGTGTTAAATCACATAAATCCAATGAACTGTAGGGTTTCGGGTAAATGATTGAGAAATACAAAAAATATAAATCCATAAAGTCTTAATTGCACTGTAAATGGTCATGTAGGAATTGTTAGATCGCACAAAATATATAAATCCTGACTTTGAGCGTTAAGTAACATAAATCCACTTGATGTTACCTGCGTATTGCGTGCGGGTGTGTATTATTATTAAACAAAACCCTATTAATTACAATTAATTCTGCAGTTCAAGACATGTCTATTAAAACTGCTTAAGACTAAAAGAGATTGTTGCTAAAATCACAGTTACGATAAATATTGTGTAAAATCAGAATTAGACTATTTGACCTTAAATAGAACTATATTTGTCAAAAATGAACTTCGTTGGGTTGTAACGCGGAGCTGCGTGTTACAAAGTAATTATATATTGTAGTATTTTTATGCTTATCAGATTCTACCTCCTAATCCAAGCTACAGGACTGAGTACTTAATTGTATTCTTTTCTAAGAATCATTTTCACACATTAATGTTGTGATTGATCAATTCAAGCTCTTTGAATGTGGTAGACGTTTGAAAGTGGTAGACAAATTCAATAGTCCAGTCATTCCCAGCACACCCACTTTTGCAATTGATCTTCTTCTAAATTTGTCAAATTCTCACATGATCGAAATTTATTTTAAATACTATCCAGATATAGCTCGCTTAATAAAATTTAATTTAGACTCTATTTCTCATTTTCGGACTGCAAATCTTTACGTACATATTAAGAGGACTAACTCAGCCAAGCATCTTAGTTTCTAAATCACAGGATTTCTCTCTACAGCTTAATGAAATCACGTCAACAATAATCTAATAGACACGTTTTATTTGGTTCATAATACGACGCACTATCTTGCGAGTCACATTATTCGAAGCTTTTGTGTTGTCCCTTATATTGCACGCTTGTGAATTTTTTTATCGCCCCGATTCGGGTTCCCCTTTCGCTATAAAACAGATCACTTCTCGTTTTCTGAAGCCTGTGTCCCTTTTGGTCAGAACTTTTGACAGCGCCATCTACTTTAAAATGTCTTGGCTTTAGTGTTCATTGACCATAAAAAGGTTATATTTCTTGTTCCTTATGTCTAAAATTACGTTTCTTTGACGATTTTCTCTCACTCTGGTCATTCGTACATCATGCGCAATTGCAATTTCTCAACTCAACCCGTCCTTAAACAAATTCTTTACAATAGTCTACTTTATTCCAAAACCATAAGCATTAAAAAAACTTTAAACTCAATATTTTGCGGTGTGTAAGCATTCAGGTTATCAATGCCGCGTTTTGCGTACGCGGGTAATAGCTGTACACGGGCAGTTACACAAAGATCCGATTTGTCACTATTTCCAATTTTGTTTTGTCTTTGATCGGGTTGACTCATTTTTACTTCAATTGGAAATGCGGTTCTATCACATCTTTCTAAAAAAACTTATTTTAGAGATAAAACTTCCATCTCACAATAAATTCAATAAAGCGTTTAACCTGCGCATCTTTAATGAAATCCTACGAACAAAATAGACTGGAAGCTTAACTTGTTATTTTCGCGCACGTAACACACTTTAATTGTTAATAAGGATATCTCTGGCTACCACACAGACTTTCCGGATATGTAGTCTCTTTTTATTTTGACTACAGCCAATTATCTTTTTATTTTGACTTCAGCCAATTACTACGTTGGCGATTGTTGAATATCACCAGAAATCATTTTCGTGACTTCTGATAGTCAATTCTACTTCCTATAATAAACTTTTTTCTTATATCATCTTCTCCAACGGATAAGATGACAAATTTCTAGCTTTTGCTGTCTCAAGCTTCACCATCTTTGTCATTTTGGCACAATTAAATTGTACTTACCTTAATCAGGAACACTGATGATCTAACGTCTAAAAGATGCTCGCAACTAGTCTTTAATTCCTTCAAAAGGAATCAGTATCCAGAATTATTTCAATAAATGTCCCTAGTCGATACTATTCTTAGCACAGCTCAATTTATTTACCTACACGCGTTACTGGTAAAGAGCTGCAGAAAGTATCTTTCTTATTAATCGTGTATCAGTATCACCATCATCATAATAAATCAGCAATAACTAGACACTATCTTGTTCACTCACAAATAATACCTGTAACGACACAAAGCAATTGTCGACATATTGCGTAAATTCAATTAAATTCGATTTACGCTGCACCAATGAGAAAAAAGCAAAACTTGCCGTTAACCAATAATGTGCAAGTAGCCATATATGGCTATTATATGGTCATTTAAGCACGATGAATTTACCATGCAGTTCAGTTGTCGCGATTGCCTTCTGCTGTGCGTGTCTCTGAAGTGCTGTCTCCTACCTTTCACATATGCTGATTTTTGGATTTGCTTTACCAACATTGGCAATATCAGTAACGCCAATCTTGTTTCTGTACAACTAGAGAGACGGGCCAATTACTGCAGAACTTCAACAAAGTTACTCAGCGAGATTCCAACGCCACAACAGAAGGAACCACAACCCAAGTCAGCCCGAGCTGGTCACAGGAGTCTAGGAGTAGTTCTGGACGTCATCAAACTTACGGACCTTCTCGGCATTTGCCAGAAAACGCAAGACCGGCCCTGTTAAGGACCCCCTAACAGTACTAACTCTTTATTTATGGCACTCTATCCGAGTTTGTAACGTCGTACGGCATTTACTTGAAGCTGGAGCGTTTACATACCAATTTTGATTTTTATCTTAATTTTGTCAATTGTCGGACTAGATATTAAATATTGCCAAACGAAATTCATTTATTATTATTTTTTATTATTAATAATATTGTAACGACACAAATCAATCGCCGACATATTGCGTAAATTAAATTCAAATTTATTTACGTTGCACCAATGAGAAAAAAGAAAAATTGCCGTTTAACCACGTTTAACCACGTTTAACCAATAGTATGCAAGTACACATATTGCATGCTATTTAAGCACGGTAATTTACCATGCAAGTCAGTTGTGGCATTTGCCTTCTACCTGCTTCACGCGTGTGCGTTCTGTCGGTTGTCAATACGTGTGCGCTCTGTCGGCTGTCAGTACCCACTCATCTTGTTGCGGGATACCGGAGAGACGAGCCAATTGAGTGCAGGACCTGCAGGACACCATCCACAACACGATCACAGCTCAACCACGGGAGCAACAAATCAACCAGAGTCCACCCAAGGCTCTAGGACATCTTCAACGCAGAATACTTAAAGCGAACGCATTACCCGGCCCTCTTAAGGGCCCCCCATATCAGTAACTAATCTCTATTCAGAGCACCTTAACCGAGTTTGTAAATGCGTACGGCATTTACTTGAAGCCGGGGCGTTTACAAAATTGGCGACCACGCCAGGATATTGATTATTTATCTGATTTTTTTTTTGGGTATAAATAAATTGACTTTCTTCTTCATTTGTTTGGGATGAATCGACTAACATTTGCGTTTTCTTTACCCTGATCCTGTTTTTCTGTTGGGTATATATTCGTGAATTTGTGGTGTTCGTCTTCCCTAAAGGAAAATTTCAAATTTTGGAAGCAGTGTGTTATTCTTGCTGTTGAAAATAATAATTCATTGGCACTAAAGAGCTAACGGGCCCTTGTTCGTCTTCCCTACGGGACAATTTCAATTTTTTGGAAGGAGTGACGCTGTTCTGTGTTGAAATAATAATACATTGTCATCAAAGGCCATCGGGGCTTCTATTCGTTTTTTCCTTTTGTACTGGACAATATCAAGCAACAGTGGAAGCAGTTTGTGGGACAATTTCAATTTTTGGAAGGAGTGACGCTGTTCTGTGTTGAAATAATAATACATTGTCATCAAAGGCCAACGAAGCCTCTGTTCGTTTTTTCCTTTTGTACTGGACAATATCAAGCAACAGTGGAAGCTGTTTGTGGGTAAGCATTTCGTTTTATATTTATACATTTATATATACATTTTCATATTGCTTATAAATTTATGCTTTTAAGATCCTGTAAGATTGTTAAAATGTCAGGTCCAATTTTAGATATTGATGTTCCTGTTTGGGATGGAGATAGTGAGTTATTTTTTATGTGCGTAGACTCCGCTTTCTCCCCGTTTCCTGATTATGACTGTCATCAAAAAACTGTCAAAGGTTTTTGCTAAACTACCTTCTGAATTACAGCGACGGATTTATCCTAAGCTTGAGGCCATTAGGAAGCTACCTAATCCCATTTGGGCCTACAAACGAGGTAGAATCCTTGCTTGGACCCACGGAAACTGAGCAGATAATAAACAAATATGCGCAGTTAGATATGCCAAATCTTGGCCCCATAGAAATACTGAGGGAATTACGGAAACGCTGGTATAAAACCAACATTTCTGACCATGAGGCCAAGGTTGTTTTTATTAACAATCTTCCCCAAACATTAAAACTCTTTGCCAGACAGCTCCCCAACACTCTCTCTATAGATGACTTATCTGAGAGATGTGAGTTAGAATATAGGGGTTTGGAACCCAAAGTGAATCCATCATCCTTTTCTTCACCCCCGCAAGATGATAGAATCTCCTCCTTAGAGAGAACAGTGGCGAACATGGCCAAAGTTCTAGAATGATTGGCCATTACCAAATCGGAGATAAATCATGTGAATGCTCGACCAAAATTCGTTTCCAAGTCAAATTATAATGGTAGGCGGCGATCGAGATCTCCGCAATCATTTAATAAATATGCTCCAAAGAACTGGTGTTATAACCACCAGAAGTTTTTTATGCTTGCCAAGTTTGTCTTTGTCGTTCCAAAGAATTTCGGAATGAGTGTCAATTTCCACAGCTGACGGAGAGGACAACAGACCGCAGGCACAAGGGTGCATCAGTATCGGGAAACGTCTGGCGCAGGAAGTAGAAGACTGTACTTTCTGCACATCAACGGCATCAACGGCGCTACAGGAAGAAGCCAACTACAATCCGACATCCCTGTCGACTCTTTTCGTCCACGCCGAATTTTTCACATAGAGAACCAAACAGACAATGCCGGTCGCAATCACCAGCCTACTTGTTTGTATGACCCGGCCAAACAGCCAAACGAACTTCTGCACCTTCTTGATTTCAAAACTGGCGAAGAGTACATCGTAGACACAGGTGCGGCCGTCTCAGTTCTCAAAGGTGATTCAATGGCCGAGATGTCGCTAGGCGATCTTCTCGCAACAGCTACAGGCGAGCCCATACCAACTTATGGCTGCCAATACCGCACACTCAACATAGTTCTACGACGTGAATTTTCCCACAACTTCATCATTGCCAAGGTCTCACATAATATAATAGGCCTTGATTTCCTTCAAAAAATTTCGGCTCATTGTTGATCTTGCCAATCAAAAGATCATCGACCCCTCCACCGGACTTGAACAAAGCTTTTGGACACTTGCCTCCGAGCGTTTTGAGTTACAGGTCATTCAACCAACCCCAGTGCATCATTCAGCAGAGATATCAGCAGCTCTTCGAAAATACAAATCGCTTTTCGATCTTAACAAATCCGATCTGCGAGTCTCCAACACGATGCATCACATCGTCACAGAAGGACAACCTATTGCACTCAAGAAGCGACCACTGGCTCCTGCTAAGCTGAAAGCTGCACAAGAAGAATTCTCAAGGCTTTTGGAAGAGGGAATCATCAGACCATCGAAAAGTTCATGGGCGTCACCATTGCACTTAGTCTCAAAATCAAACGGATCGTACAGAGCCTGTGGAGACTACCGTAAGCTAAATTCAGTGACAAAATCTGATGCATATCCCATTCCAAATATCAACACATTACTTGAAAAACTCAACGGCAGCAATTTCTTCTCAGTAATTGACCTTAGACAAGCCTACCATCACATCCCGGTAGCACCAGAGGATATCGAGAAAACTGCTGTCATCACTCCATTTGGCCTTTTCGAATACCTTTACATGCCTTTTGGACTTAAGTGTGCTACACAGACATTTCAAAGATTCATAGACAACATACTTCGCGACGACTCTGTTTATTGTATGTCATACCTAGATGACATTATGGTATTCAGTCCAGATCTAGAATCTCATGCGAAACATCTACGAAATGTCCTCTCGCGCTTATCCAACCACGGACTCAAGATCAACTGTGACAAGACGCAGATTGCAACTTCATCCGTCGACTTCTTAGGGCATCGTATCACGGCCCAAGGTATTCAACCGTTGCCGTCAAAGACGAATTCAATCAAGAATATCAAGTCACCAAGGACTTTGAGCGATTTGCAAAAAATCCTGGGAGTACTAAACTATTATCGCAAGTTCCTTCCAGGCCTTTCAAAACAACTTTATCCTTTGTGCAGGCACCTGCGGAACCGAAAAGGACTTAGCAAGAATTCCATCATTGCTTGGTCATCCGAAGACGAGGAATTACTTCGACTTGCCATCAACTCGTTAGCAAATGCCACAATGCTAACGCATCCAGATTTTGAAAAGCCATTTCTTCTCACGACAGATGCTTCTGAATTCGCTATTGAGCCACGTTGGAACAAGAGATCGACGGAGTTCGGAAGCCTATCAGTTTCTACTCGCGTACTCTCCAACCAGTAGAAACGAGTTACGACACTTTCGGCCGAGAACTTCTCGCCATCCACGACGCAGTGCGCCATTTTATCAGCATCATTGGCAGTAGCAGATTTGTTGTTTCACAGATCATGCACCACTAGTTAGCGCACTTCGAAACGCAACTTCATCTATCGCCAAGTACCCCGCCAGAGTGGAAAAACAGCTTTCTCGTCTAAGCGAATGGCAATTTGACGTCTTTCACGTCAAGGGCAAACAAAACTTCATTGCAGATGCCCTGTCTAGGCCAGACGTCTCTCTACAACCACCTTCACCGTCACCATTCACCGTCAACTCCGTGGCACTCAGTGAACCTGCACTAACGCCAACTCTCCTGCGAACTGAACAACGTGGTGACAGTCACATTCAAAGATCAATAGCCCGTCACCCAACCAAGTTCATATGCCGTCTGTGGGAAGGCTTACCAATTGTTTACTTCACGGGCACGCAGCCCAACAAGCCAGTTCTGCCGACCAGCCTTCAGAGAAAGGTTTTCGATTCAATTCACTCAATTTCTCACCCAGGAAGCCAAGCGACTGTCCGACTTCTTACAGATCGTTTCTGGGGTCACAGACTTAGGCAGAATGTTAAACGATGGGTCTCAGAGAGTGCAATTTGTCAGAAAAACAAGATCACACGACACACTCGTTCTAGGTTGCAACATTTTCGGTCTACTTTTCGCCTAGCCATCGTCCACATCGACATAGTTCATCTGACAAAGGTTCAAGGTTTCAGCTACCTTCTAACTATGATCGATAAATTTACACGGTGGTCTGCGGCATTACCTCTTGGCACCATTTCTGCAGACGAAGTAACTAACGGTTTTATCTCTGCAGGGATATCCAATTACGGTGTTCCTAATGAGGTCATCACGGACAGAGGCATTTGCTTCTCATCTGATCGTTTCAAAACCACCTTGCGGTACATGGGATGCATCTTACGCCAGACGACTGCCTACCATCCCTAAGCTAATGGCATGGTAGAGAGAATGCATAGGGAACTCAAAGCAGCTTTAGCATCCTCGTCCATTAATGGCAACCTTTAGTTCTGCTGGCCATGCGTTCTCGTACTCGAGAATCCATTAAAACGTCTGTGTCACAACTCTTGTATGGCATGGATCTACGCCTGCCTAGTCAGCTCCCACGTCTACTACCGGCAAAAGATGACCCACAAGACGAAGCTACCCGCCTTCGACTTCATTTCGGTAACATGTCCGAACAGCAGCCGAGACACACGCCTCGTCCAGTCTTCGTTCACCCACAGCTCCACAGCTGTAAGAGAGTACTCGTTCGCAACAATAATGCTGTTGCACCACTACAACCCAAGTATCGCGGTCCTTATCCGATTTTACTTAGACAGCCAAAATACTTCATCATTATGCAAGGCGCTACACCGACATCAGTAAGCATAGACAGGTTGAAACCGTTTATCGAACCACCTGATCCTGAGAGCGTTCAACCTTCTACACACGTCTCAGGCTCCGTCTGCCCACAATCTCAACCTGCTTTGTATAACGCGTAATTAATTTTTTTAAACATTTAACTATAAAATTTTTTTTTAACTTTACGTTAATTTTTAGTAATTGTCTCACGTGGCATAACCACCTGTTCTTAGCTAACAATTGTGTAGCATTTTGAACAGTTCTTTGGTATTATGCCATCTCTGAGGCAATGTTTGTGTACATATTTTATGCAATTATCTTTGATTTTAATATATATATGTTTTACATTATAATGTATTTCTCACACATGACATTACACTGCCTATTTTGGTATGACCAGCTACTTAGAGTTAACGCTTTCGTGTAGCAACACTAAGTAGTGATCAGCTTCATATCATGGTACAGGCCACTTTCAATGCATATCTCAACTTTATCTATTTCACAAAGAGCACTCTACAAATGTCATGACTACAACGTCGAGCACTCTAGCTCCTTTGGTCGTATACAAACACATTGACAACGATCCAACCTGCTTCGGTTTTTATCTTAAACCTGGCAAAATTCAGAGGCGATTTACCTCGAAATCTTCACGCTGCGGCTCCAAAAACTTACACTGCTCTATTTTACCTCACGTGCTATGACCGTCCACTAGAGCTAACAATTTGTGTAGCAATTCCTAGTGGTTACCTGGTATCATATCATTGTTGAAGCAACCAGCACTTATGGTTCATCATATTTTTGCTTAACTTGGTTCGAACTCTGTCATGCATTTCTTATCTAGCCTCGCAGAGAGGAATTTTTTTTTTCAGAGAGGAAAGTGTTGTAACGACACAAATCATTCGCCGATATATTGCGTAAATTAAATTCAAATTTATTTACGTTGCACCAATGAGAAAAAAGCAAATTGCCGTTTAACCACGTCTAACTACGTTTAACCAATAGTATGCAAGTACACATATTGCATGCTATTTAAGCACGGTAATTTACCATGTAAGTCAGTTGTGGCATTTGCCTTCTACCTGCTTCACGCGTGTGCGTTCTGTCGGTTGTCAATACGTGTGCGCTCTGTCGGCTGTCAGTATCTACTCATCTTGTTGCGGGATACCGGAGAGACGAGCCAATTGAGTGCAGGACACCATCCACAACACGATCACAGCTCAACCACGGGAGCAACAAATCAACCAGAGTCCACCCAAGGCTCTAGGACATCTTCAAAGCTGAAGACTCAAAGCGAACGCATTACCGGCCCTCTTAAGGGCCCCCATATCAGTAACTAATCTCTATTCAGAGCACCTTAACCGAGTTTGTAACGTCGTACGGCATTTACTTGAAGCCGGGGCGTTTACAACAACATTCAATTAAATATATAACAGTTAAATAGAGTTTGTTGCGGAGAACTAATATTTATGCAATCATGCATTATGTGTTGCACAAGTAGAAAAAAATATAGATCAAATATGACCAGAAGGATAAACGAAAGACTGCATGAAAGGAAAGTATAATCTCTTATGTCCACTTTTATCGTGCTTAGTGGCGACTCATCCGTAGGAGCCGGTATTACTTACTATAAGTTCTATATATTTGAATGAGGCAATTGACTAGCAACTCACACGAGTGTAAAACTGCAGTGGTAGAGAGCTAACTTCACATAAAGTCTTGAACAATTCGATAATAAAGCCAACTCATCATATTACAGAGATATGATATGTATATATATATATATATATATATATATACTTAGCTTGTAAAAGGGAATCAGTACCTTATAAAACGATATGGCTGTCGGATAGGTATGTTAAAACATATCATACTTATTGGAATTTAAAATAATATTTTTATAAGTATGCAGACCTATTGCAACGGCATGATTTTTCATTCAATTTGTATGTTTCGTAACAGCTAGAAGTTAGTATAACATATTAAATTGTCAATTTACTATGAGTAATTTAGATTCTTACCAGTGTGTTAACTATAATTTACCAACAAATTTCATTAGCTTTAGAACACCTCAACTAATCATACACAGATTTTTATTCCAGGAAATTACATTTCTTTAGGCATCGATAGAATTTAAAATTTTTCATATTTTATGCCAGCCTCTGAAGGTCGATATGCCACATGAAGAATGGTAATTTGTGCTTCTTGTAAGAAAACTAACTTTAAATTCAATTGTTGATAAACAATTACTTGTCTTGTTCTCGTCCACTAACTGTAATGTGTGCAAGAGTTTGAAAGGACGCGTATTTAGAGGAGCAATATCCATCGTTTTAAATATGTTGAATAAGCAAAGTTTCATGGCAATAAATTTATAAAAAGTTTATTCAAAAAATATTAAAATAGAAAGGTTTTCTTTTTGAAAATGCATGCGTATCTTTATTTATTTTAAATCATGACAAGAATTCCATTTGCATTGCATGATCTTCTGAATTTGGGCTACGCAATTAAAGTAAACACGAATTGTCTCTTTAACAATTTGTAAAATAATTTTCATTTTCACAATGTCTCACAACCATTCTAAAATTGGCCTGTAATTGCAATTTTGCCAGACTGTATGCTCACAAAGATGAATGTGAAGACTAATAAGAGGCCTTGACGTATTCACGTGTACTTTGCTCAATTTCCTGCTCGGCATATCTGTGGCATAACTACAGGAGATTCCTATATCATGTTTGGCCACCATCCTCCTTCTGAAGACAACTAGTCTACCCAGGACCATTTGAGATAGAGTCAACTGTCCTCTTAAATACCATCATGTTCAATTTTTAGCAAAATCTTTATGTGTGGTGATTTTATAAATAGAACACATAAATCTGTATTAGTGAATTTGAAATGAAAATACCTCTTTACTTATAAATTAATTATGACGCATGCATTGTCATTCAAAAATCAATATATTATAGTGTAAATTTGTGCGAGGCGAATTTAAATAGAACAATGGTATCCTTAAAATTTTCACATTAGTAATTATTAAAACGTTCTACGCATATTTGTCATATGTATGTTCAAAAATGCAGCATAAGTTAATAAAAACTAGGATCAACTTCGTCGAAATCAGTAAAAACGACAATCGAAGCGACAGGTTCATCAGTTTCTGTTCTCAAGAGTGTATTCATGGCCGGGATGTCTTTGGGTGTTGTGGACCTGCGGAGAAGCCCATTCCCTATTATAGCTACCGACATCGTTCTTCTAACATAGGTGAACGACGTGAATTTTCTCAGAGCTTCATCGCTACCACTATCTTGCAATAAAATAAGCCGTGATTTCCTGTTAAAATATCGGCTTCTGGACACTTGCCGCTGAACGATTGGATTTACAGTTAACACGGATATCTCCAGCGCATCCTTTGACATAAATATCGATAACTCTATGGAAACACAAGTCGTTGTACGATCTCAGCATGTCAGAGCTATGTGTCCTCCACACGATACACCATATCATCACTACAGATCAATCTATCGCACTTATGATACAGCTACATCAGCTAAACTAAAAGCTGCCCAAGAGTAGTTTTCAAAAATATTGGATAGGGTATCGTCAGACCATGAATAAGTTCATGGGCATCACCGTTAAACTTGGTCTCAAAATAGCACAGATCATACAGATCCTGTAGGGATCATCGCAACCTCAATTCTGTGACAAAATCCGATTAATAAGCTCAGTCCCAATATAAACCCGTGGTGGCAGATTCTTTTCAGTGATTGACCTCAGACAAGCCTACCACCACATTTTGGTAGCGCCAGAAGATGTAGACAGCTGACATCATTGATTTCCGTCTTGTCGGATATCTTTACATGCCCTTTTGTCTAAAGTATGCCAGTCAGACTTTACAGAGGTTCATGGACAACGTTCACCGTGATGACGCCTATTATTGTATGTCATATCTTGGTGACATCATGATATTTAGTACTATCACGTTTAGTAGATCACGTACTTAAGAATAATTTTGACGAAACGCAAGTTACACCTACATTCTTTAATTTATTAAGGCATCGTAGCACACCTCAAGGAATACAAACATTGCCGTCCAATGCCAATTTGATCAAGAACATTGCGTGATAAAAGGCTTTGATAGACTTGTGAGTTCTCAATTACCATCGGAAGTTCCTTCTCGGCATATCATAACAACTAATTACGTTATGTAGGCTTCTGTGGATTATAAAAGGTCTAAGCAGTAATGCTACTATTTCCTAGTCATCTGATGCAAAAGAATTGCTTTGTCATGCCATTAACTCTTTAACAATTGCTGTTATTCTAAATCATCGAGACTTTTACTTAGACATTTTACTTAAAATTGATGCTCCTGAATTTGCGACTGGGGTCATGTTTGAACAATAAATCGACGGGTTTCTGAAGCTTATTAACTTTTATTCGTGTATTCTACGACCAGTAGAAATTAAATATAACACTTTCGATCGGGAACTCCTCGTTATCCATGAAGCAGCGTGCCATTTCATTTCTATCCAGCGCATCAACAGATTTCTTGAAGGATGGTTTTAATTGCAGATCTGGGTTAATTGAAATTACCTGATCTGCGTTTTGACTAACGCAGCTTTCATTGTTCCAGTAGTTTTCCTTTTGCAAAATATTTCGGCCTAACTTGCCGTAGGCCTTCATCAGTTGCATTTTGCTTCATAATGAAGCAAGCGCGTTATTTCCTCTAGCCATAATATTTATATTTATACTTGACTGACCTTTCGTTAGATATTCGCGTGTCACATGTGTGTGTGTGCCTTTTCATAACTGTTGTTTTCATCTAACTAATTTAGACCAGAGTGGCTGCATAATAATTTATCAATTGCATGTGTTAACTATTCGTTTTACTCACTCAATGTAAGTGACGTAGCTGAGCTGGCCCCCACTTTCAGGCGGTGGAGACCAATGATTCAGAAACACTCGTCATAAAAACATGCCATGAGTAATAAAACTAGAAGGCCGATAGGCGAATAGTTAACACATGCAATTGATAAATTATTATTCAGTCACTCTGGTCTAAATTAGTTAGATGAAAACAACAGTTATGAAAATACACACACACACATATGTGACTTGCGAATATCAAATGAAAGGTCAGTCTGAAGTATAAATATAAATATTATGGCTAGAGGAAATAACGCGCTTGCTTCATTTTTTTTCGTTTGTTAAACTTGTAAAACAAAATGCAATTGATGAAGGCCATACGGTAAGTTAGGCCGAAATATTTTGCAAAAAGAAAACTACTGGAACAATGAAAGCTGCGTTAGTCAAAACGCAGATCAGGTAACATCAACAGATTTATTGTTTTTATATATCGTGTGCCATTATATAGCATATTTCTAACTGCAACTTAAACTGTCGCAATGTACCTCGTCTGGGTAGAATGTTATCTGTCACGTTTTAATGAATGACAATAAGATAATTCTCATGTAAAAGTTGAACAAAACCTTATTCCAGATGCACTTTCAATGCTACACGTCTCACTACTACCACCTTCGCATTCGCCATTCTCAGTCAACACTGTAACCTTCAATAAACCTATATTAACACCAATTCTTCTACGAACAGAAAATCGCGGTGACACTCATATTCAAAGATCGGTAGCTCGTCATCGTACCAAGTTGTAATGCTGACTCTAGTCAGGTTTACTAATTTTACAATTCATGAGTACGCAGTCCCACAAGCCAGTTCTGCCTACCAGCCTTCAGTGAAATGTTTTTGATTTCATTTATTCTTTGTCTCTTTCAGGTAGTAAGGCTAAGCGATGTGTCTCCGTGTGTGATATTTGCCAAAAGAATAACATCACCCGGCATACCCATTCAAAGTTGGAAAATTTCCCAACAACTTCGTGCCTAGCAATCTATCTCATTGAAATAATTCAACAGACTCAAGTTCAAGGTTTTGGCTACCTTCTAACTATGGTAGTTAGATACACCCGATCGCCTGTGACTTTGTCTCTTGGCACCATATATGCTGATGAAGTCACTAATTTTTTTTACCTCTGAACGGATAGCAAATTATGGAGTTCCAAATGAGGTTATTACTGATAGAAATACATGCTTCTCATCCTATTGGTTTACAAATACCTTTCAGTTCATAGGACGCACTTTACGCCAGACTAATGCCTACCATACGCAGGGTAAATGCATAGTAGATAGAATGCATAGGAAATGCAAAGCAGCTTCAGAATCCTCTTCAATTAATGACAACTGACTTGGTACATTGCCTTTATTACTTCTTGCAATGCGTTACTTTATACGCGAATCTACTCGAACGTCTGCGTCACAAATCTTTTTTGGTATGGACCTACGCCTGCCTAGCCAGCTTCCACACTTTCTACCCGCACTGCATGGCCCAGAAGTCGAAGCTTTTTGCCTTTGACTTCATTTCAATAAAATGTCAGCCCATCGGCAAAGACATGCTCCTTGTCCAGTCTTCGTCCATCCAAAGCTCAATAGCTGCAAAATTAATTGTTCGAAACGACGCTGCTGTTCCCCCACCGGAACCCAAGAATTGAGGTCCTTAACTAATTTTCTTCAGATATCCTATATATTTGATTATCATGCAAAGTGCGACATCTACTTCGGTAAGCACTATCAGGTTGAAAACTTTCAACGAACCGAGTGATCTTGCCGATATACAAACTTCTATATGCGTTTCAGGATTCCCATTCTTACAATCTTAACCATGTAATAAATAACATATAATAATGTTTAATTTCTATAATATTTTCTCGTTAATTGTCCATTGCTTCACGTGTGACATAATTTTTTTCTGCCACCACGTACGCCCTATTTATCGTGACATAATCACTTCATGGATCTCAACTTTTGACTGTTTTCATACTCACTTGTCTCACGTGGTTTAACCAGCTGTTCTTATTTAACTACTGTGTAGTGTTTATAAACATTTCTTTATGCCATTTTCTTCGGCAAGGATTCTGTACATTTTATTTTTACATTTGGTTATCATGTTGTACTGTTTATATACCATACCTATGTCAGGTATGGCTCACGTCTGACACAACATTTGCTTATTTTGATATTACCAGCTACTTAAAGCTAACGCTTTGTGTAGCAAAAATAATTAGTCAGAGATTTCATGTCACATCAGTTAAGCACGAGCATTTAAATCAATGTATATCGTGGTCATCAATTTTAAGCACACACTAGCACCTTTAATCATATAGAACATTAATTGACAGTGATACAGTTTATCAAGGAAACTTTCTTCAATCTCTGCTATATTTAAATCGTTTATTACTCATTTTTGTACTAATTTCTACAAAACAATTGTTTATAAACTTTACCATACATAAATCAAGTGTCCATAATTAAGACAGCGCAATCATTATTTCGTGGGTCGTGATAGAGATTATTTAAATTATCATTAGGAATTTATGATTAGCATTAATTCTATATAGTTCAATCATTCACACATGACGAAAAAACATTGAATTTTCGATAAATTAAGATCAAATAAACTGACTGTCAATCTACTCATTATGCGAGTTATCTTTTTTAATTTAACTGCCTTATATGCGTTGCTGATAAATACCCATTAGTCAAGTTCATATCATACACTTTTAATGACTGTGGAAAAGGAAACACGCTTCATCCCGAGGAATTAGGTAGATTCTTCTAGCTTGTGGCATTGCTTAAATAAAATGAAATCGGTTATTCTTTAAAATGCCAAAACTTATTTCTAGAAGGGACAATCATCATTCAGGTACCCACTTAATTCTTTATTGAATGAAGTTAAAGTGCAGACGAAAATATAAATTAGTTAGTTTTGAGACTGCATGTAAATTTTACTGCTCACATTTATGCATAGTACAGTTTTCGTCAGAATGAGTAAAGTATGAGCCACACTTCTGGCTTTCCTTATCTTGCCTATACATCGTAGTAGGCCAGTTTTTTGCTATGCTCTGATGATGAACGCAGAAGTTTTGAACGTGTCTCCATGTGAAGCACGGTTTAGAAACCGGGAATAGTATTCACTTAAAGTACTAGAGCTTGAATTCAAAAGCGCTTTATTATGTTTAGTCTCTGTCAAAGCTATTTTATACATGTTTTTAACCCTAATCGACCTAAATACTTATATATATACTCATATTATGTTAATTTTAGAGTAATAGATAAATACGTTATAAACATTTTTGCATATTTATTAAATAAAAACACGAAAATTTGAAAAGAAACATTGTTATATATTATTATAATTTAGTGAGAAAGAAGTGCTTCTATGCACTTTTCATTTAAGTTACAGAGCAAATTTTCCCTTCGCATATAAAGCGAAATTTAAAAGACTATGATAATTTTTTATGATTTCGCTTTTAAAATTTTCAGTAACAGCCCCGATATAGTTATACTTTAAAATAGAGCTGTACTGGAATAAAAATAACACAAGACTTACGTCAAATCAAATACATAAAATCAAACAGATACATGTAAAAACACAAAAACAAACCTGACATCAATTCTTTAAATCAAGTTTGCGTGCTTGAAGTAAACACCAATCCCATTGTATTTAACCAGTCATCGAACAACATAACAAAACTACCGCCAGCTGCAACGCACTGACGCGTTTCGACTTTCCATGATCATCATCAGAGTACGACGGAAAACTGACTATCGAGGATCAAACCGCATTGAATATATATGGAAATCAAATTTAGATATGCGGCTCTCACATCTAGCAATCTTGCATACATTGAACTTGACTGGCAAACTGACTATCGAGGATCAAACCGCATTGAATATATATGGAAATCAGTTTGCCGTCGTACTCTGATGATGATCATGGAAGGTCGAAACGCGTCAGTGCGTTGCAGCTGGCGGCAGTTTTGTTATGTTGTTCGACGACTGGTTAAATACAATGGGATTGGTATTTACTTCAAGCTCGCAAACTTGATTTAAAGAATTGTTACCACCACCCGCGCAATCAATTATTGTTTAAATTGTATTGCCTATATATGTATATGTGGCGAAAGCTGCAAGCAGTTAATGTTCGTGACTGCATAGAAATTGTGCAGCCGACATTTCCAGTCAAGTTCAATATATGCGAGACTGCTAGATGAGAGAGCCGCATATCTAAATTTGATTTCCATATATATTTAACGCGGTTTGATCCTCGATAGTCAGTTTGCCGTCGTACTCTGATGATGATCATGGAAGGTCGAAACGCGTCAGTGCGTTGCAGCTGGCAGTAGTTTTGTTATGTTGTTCGATGACTGGTTAAATACAATGGGATTAGTGTTTACTTCAAGCACGCAAACTTGATTTAAAGAATTGTTACCACCACCCGCGCAATCAATTATTGTTTAAACCTGACATCAATAGGTGACAATCGACTACTTGTGTAGAAATTAGCATGGCTAAATAAAACTAACGGGGCCCTAAATACAAGGAACAAATGTTTTTGCATTTTTTATTTCTCAAACTCATTCATTACTATAAAACATTAATCTTGATTGAAATATGTATCGTATACTAAAATACTTCCTTTGTGCGTGGCAGATAACTTTACGGTGAATGTTTATCATTAAATGAAATGAGTGCCACAATTAAAGTTTAACCTTTTCGAATTATACATTTAAACATGTTTAACTTAAACGAATAAAAAAAATTAATTCTTGTAGAAAGATATTCTATTATATTATATACAGTTCGAAAGAAGTAAATTAGTGTACCCACTTGTTTTTTGTTTTGTTTGCATTTTACTTATTTGCAAGTTTTGCTTATTTCATATTTGTTTATTACAAATAAATTACAGCACCCAGCTAAAATTAATTTTTAATGAGAGTAATCCTTAAAAGAAACCCAATTATTTTAAAATGTCACTACTACAACGAACGTTTGACTCTCGGTATTTTACATGTACACCGGTTCAAATAAAAACACCTGCCATAAAATTATTCTGTTGCGAATATAAATATAAACAGCTAATATGAAGAAATCTAAAAATTACCCCATGCTATAAAATCGAAAAAGAATAAGCTTACAGTATAACAAAATAAGGCAGGATAATTTTTAAAGATGACACTTTGCAAGCAAAATTAAATAAATTTATAAATAGCTGCAAACGAAGAAGAGGTTTTCTGAGAATCTTGGATGAATTCATAATTCTACAGCTAAGTATAATGATCATATTATGGACGCGATAAAAAACTGGGACTTATTTGAGAAATTATACGAAAGAAATGTAAGTCTTAACAGTTAACAGATACACATACGGTGGAAAATTAGAATTTCCAATCTGTCAAAATTCATCTGAGCTTTGTTTATTTTTTTCAAATATGTGACATGCTTTTTATAGTATTTTTTAAAGTAGAAAAGTGATCCAAAAGAAAACAGTTTAAGATCTAAGTGAAAAATGCATTTTAAACAAAAAATAAAAATAAAAATCGACAAATAAATAAATTTAATGGAAAAGCGGAATATGGTTTACATTTTTCTAACATTCAACTGTTCGTTATTGGTCAATAATGCTATATCAATCTTTAGCGAACTAAAATTGTGGGACTTGATGCAAATTAAATGAAGTAAATTGTATGGGTCCAGAATATTCGAATATTTTAGGCATGTTTACATGCTTCTAAATCGTAATTCGGAAGTGTCTTGTTAGATTGGTGTTTTCTATTTTGTGCTAAATCAATCTGTCATTCATAAACAGATGAAAAAACTTATAAACCGATCTTATCATTTAATCAAGTTATATGTTTAATAATGATAACGTCAGTCAAAATTATTTCATTTTCATCTAAATTCATCAGATGAAGATGAAAATATACAAAAAAATTTATTATTTGAGGATCGAAAACACCAAATATAAATATTCATAAATTTTTATTTTTCTACATTTAAAGTTACCGCTGGTTTTTAAAAAAAGTTATGTTTTTAAGAATAATTTAAAATTTTTTGCATTTTGTCAAAATTGACGATTTCTCCCAATTTACTATACCATTTATTCTCTTTGAGATTTTGGTTTTGCAAGGTACGCTCTTCGTTTTGTCTTATACAGGCCTAACTGTTTTCCTTTATATGAATCTTCTACTGCTGAATCTTGATAATAAATTATTGCATTTAACATAAATTACAATTTTATATTGATATCTCGGAAAAGATCTCATATTAGTCACAGGTAAATTGATTTGTTTCTCTGTTTGTAAGTTCTTCACTTTCTTAAATGTATACTGCGGCAATCAATGAGACGATGAGCACTGTATAATAAATAGTTCGTAATAAATTTATTTTGATATAATAAATAACAGCATTAAGTGCGAGTATGTAGAGCGGAAGACCGAAGGACTTAGAAAAGTAAACCAAAGGGAAGGTACCAACAGGAATGAGGTATTTACTCGTTTTAAGTTTGGTAATCGATCGAAATACATTGGATACACAGATCGGGCATCACAGAGATTCTCCTATGGTAGTTACCAAAGGATCTCTACAACAAAATGAGATCAATTATAAAAAATAGAAATCCGTTTCTTCTTCAGTAAACTTTTACAGATAACATAGCTATCTACAGCTCAATGGTTAACATCGTATAAGTTGGCCATGCTCAAGTTGAAAATTCGCATAATTACCCTTAAAAATGCTATCGGTCAATTAGTAACGAAGCATTAAAATGAAATGGAAACTGAACATAATCTTTAATTCTGGTAAAAAAGGGATTTTCGTATCTTACATTTGTGCTCCATAGATTTTGGAATAGATCAAGCGTAAGGGACAAGTTTGCTTATGCTGCACTGCTTTCAAAAAATATTTTGAAAATTGCATGTGCACATTTTAACCATTTATTTTTTTAAAGCGAGTTGATATTTTACTTATCATTTTTAAATTAGAAAATATGAAAGAAGTGTGACGCAAAAATTACGTACAAAATAATAACCATTTTAAAGAAAGTAAATGCAGACAGGTTAAGAAATTATTTTATTTTTATTAAAATTATTATTAATACTGATAATATTTATGTTATTATAATTATATAATATTATATTGTATAATTGTTTATAATTGTAAGGAAATAATAATGCAAGCGAAGCCCTTAAATTCTACCGTTTAAATTAATGAGTGGATAGTTTATGGAACCAGAAATGGACTTAGATGGAAGATTAATTAAAAAACTTCTCCATTAACAAATATAAGAAACCAAACAATCGGAAAAATCATTTGAGTTGGAAAATAGTGGTCGAAACTTATATTTGTTCTCTTTGTGAAAACTAATTCGATTAATTAAACTTTGAAGAGAAGAATAATTAACAGATTCATAATATGTTCCAACTAGTAATTCATCCGTGACTAGTCATTAACGAAAGCATATCGTAAAATGAAATACAAAGGACGCTTAAGGGTGGTACAGACAACAGAATATGTAAACTTTATATTTTAGGAAATCTAATTGTCTTAAAATTTGAAAAAAAGTTATAAGTTCCACTGGGGGTTAACATTAATTAGGGCCAAAATTCCATTTGGTATTTATAAAGCTTTCAATGATAAAAACGTGTTTTGGCAGCGTGGGATTCTTAAGTGATTTTACGAAATTTATTGCATAGAAAATTATTTGCGTTAAGTTTTCCTCTCGATCTCTATCTAAAGAGGTCACCTTCAGAGTTTATCCAATTATCATACAAATGGTAGAATGTTTAAAAAATGGTAATTATTTGATAGCTGCAGATATTTGGAAATTCTGTTCTTCATAAACAAATTTAAATTAATTGGTTGATTTGAAAATTTGTATTTATCCCGTAAAAAAACATTATCGGAGAATATATCACATATCATATCAATGTGTGTGGCGCAAGCCAAAAACAGCTAATGTTCGTGACTGCATAGAAATTGTACAGGCGACATTGCCAATCACGTACCATGTACTAGAGGTGAGAGCCGCATATCTAATTTTGCTTTCCATATATATGCAATTCGTTGTGATCCTCGTTAGCCAGTTTTCCTTCGCACTCTGATGATGGTCATGGAAGGTCTAAACACGAAAGTGCGTTTCGACGGGCGGTAGTTTTGTCATGTTGTTCAACAATTGGTTATGTACAATATAATTGGTGTTTACTTCAAGCTCGCAAACCTGATTAAGAAAATCGTTGCCACCACCCGCGCAATCAATTTTTGTTTATTTGTTTTGTATATATATATATATATATATATATATATATATATATATATGTTTGCGGCGAAAGCTACAAACAGCTAATGCTCGTGACTGCATAGAAATTGCGCAGCCGATATTTCCATTCACGTACAATGTAGGTAGAGGTGAGAACCACATATAATTTTGTTTTGCATATTATTTCAATGCGGTTTGATCCTCGCTAGTCAGTTTGCCGTCGTACTCTGATGATGATCATGGAAGGTCGAAACCCGTCAGTGCGTTGCGAGTGACGCCAGTTTTGTTATATTGTTTGACGACTGGTTATATACAATATGATTGTTGTTTTCTTCAGGCTCGTAAACTTGATTTAAAGAATTGTTGCCACCACCAGCGCAATCAATTTTTGTGTAATTGTTTTTTATTTATATATGTTTGTGTTGAAACCTAGAAACAGCCAATGATCGTGACTGCATAGAAATTGTGCAGCCGACATTTCCATTCACGTTCAATGTACGCAAGACTACTAGTGGTGAGAGCCAAGTATCTTATTTTGATTTCCATATATATGGAATTTGGTTTGATCCTCGCGAGCCATTTTTCCGCCGTACTCTGATGATGATCGTGGGAGGTCGAAACGCGTCAGTGCGTTGCGAGTGGCGGTTGTTTTGTTATGTTGTTCGATGTCTGGTTATATACAATAGGATTGGTGTTTAATTCAAGCTCGTAAACTTGATTTAAAGAAATGCTGGCACCACCAGCGCAATCAATATTTTAAAATTGTTTTTCTATATATATGTGTGTGGCGGAAGCTGCAAACAGCTAATGTTCGTGGCTACATAGAAATTGCGCAGCCTAAATTTTCAGTCACGTACAATGTATGCATGGCTACTAGAGGTGAGAGCCACGTATCTAATTTTGCTTTGCATCCATTTGAAATGTTGTTTTTTCCTCGCTAGCCAGTTTGCCGTCGTACTCTGATGATGATCATTGGAAGGTCGACACGCGAAAATGCTTTGCTACTGGCAATAGTTTTATTATGTTGTTTGACGACTGGTTAAATACAATGGGATTGGTTTTTACTTCAAGCTCGCAAACTGGGTTTAAAGAATTGTTGCCACCACCCGCTTATTCGATTTTTGTTTAATTGGTATGTCTATATGTGTGTGTGTGTGGCGAAAGCTACAAACAGCTAATGTTCGTGACTGCAAAAATTTTGCCCGGCCGACATTTCCAGTCACGCACAATTTTTACTAGACTACAAGAGGTATCTTATTTTGCTTTGCATCCATTTGAAATGTTGTTTTTTCCTCGCTAGCCAGTTTGCCGTCGTACTCTGATGATGCTCATGGAACGTCGACACGCAAAATTGCGATGCTACTGTCGGTAGTTTTGTTCTGTTGTTCGAAAACGGGTTAAATAAAATGGGATTGGTTTTTACTTCAAGCTCGTAAACTTGATTTTAAAAAAATATATCATTATGTTTCCTTCATGCCGAATACATCATTAATAAAATAAATCTGGAATTTTTCTTTTTTATAGTATTTTATTGACAATTCTTCAAAATATTGGTTGTTGTTATCTGAATCAAGATATAAATATTTTATTTAAATATAAATATTTTATAAAGCAAATATGTACAGCACAATTAAAAAACGCCGTTTTTTGCCAAAACATAACTTATTATACAAAAATTACACAAAAACTAAAAGGAAGATGAAAATGTGCATACTGGGATACGCATGAAAGCACAAATAATTAACAGTTTATATTCAAGTCAACTACAAACGTATTTTGTGTACTTAGCTGAGGATGAAGTACGTTTCATACAATAGCCACCGATGTGCGTAAGCATCCTCGTATATTTATTTGAACACCATTTGTTAATCCACTAGATTTTAAGTGTGTTTTAAATAAAAAAATTTGATCATATGAAGTACTAGATAAAAAAGATGCGTTGAGTTCTGGCGATATGTAAATGACCTCTTGTAACTTTGTTTGATAGACCTGCTTGATTACCAATTTATAACTCCATAAATTATTTATTTCGAAATTTAAATGCAGGAAAACGGCTGAACAAAAAAATTACATCAGTTAGTATTTCTTCTTATGTTTTAACAACTTATAATGATAAAAAGGTTTAGTTTTTACCATATTCCAATTGCAATGTGTTAATTTAGTAGCATAGAGATTTTCTCGCTCCAACTCATCGACTGTAAGTTTTGAACATTAAATGTTACTTAAGTTCAAATAATCGTTCTTTATTTATAACAGTTACTTGGCTTTAATGCATAAACTGTAATGATTTCATCCATTATTGAAACACCTCATGTTTAACCTAAGTTTAGTAGATTTCTGAAGTTTATTCGAACACTTTCAACACTTTCGTCGAATTAAATGAGAGTAAAAAGTTCGCACATGCTAAGCAACTATGAATTTATTCGAAATGTACTGTGTGCTAACTGATATGCAAAAAAACGCACAAAAAACACAGCGGGCGATCTCTGACTTGCAAACGTAGAGCAGCGTAGTTAACTTCTTCAAAGGAGGATATAAATTTGACCGGCTGGAACTATTTGAATAAGCGTACTCTAATATGTTATCATGTCTGATTTTGCTTCCGCTTTTTATTGGATTTATATTGTTAATTGAGACATTTTAGCTTACAAAGGGTTTTCTGTTGCTTTTTACATTTAGGATTTTAATATGTGTATACTCTTCATTTTCGGTTTTTAAAATTAAAAATTAAACTTAATGTATTAATCTGTAACCAACAGCTTTAGAATAACGTTAATTAATTATTTCGCATATGCATATTCAAATATATTTCTACCTGAAGTTACACTATAACAAATAAAAAACGTATAGCGCATGCCTCTTAATTCAAAGGAACATTGATTCTAAATGTATCCATATAAGACTTCGTACAAAACTACGTAAGTACTTACAGAGAATTTGCCACAATATTAGACATTCATAGTATGTGGAACAAGCGAAATCCCATTTCACCATACATGAATTTAAATAAATTAGCTGAGAGTATTTACACTTAGAGTTCTATCAGGTTGCTTTAAAATTACAGGTTTGTTTGGACTATAAAAATGCGAGTTAAACGAAATAGATAGCACGAAATATAAAACGTTCATCCTGGAAAATATTATGCAGTTTAAATAGCGCACGAAAAACAGGGTAAATGTGCTAAAATAAGAAATAATCGTCGACAACATAATGAGTTGCGAAGAAAATGTTGACACTGTTTTTTCGATAAAATTGTCGCCACTAGGGTAACTTTAAAGATGCATGAATTCAACGTATCGTATTTTAATCACTCATTATCATTTATAAAAAAAGATGCTATGTAGAAATTGTTTAAAAGGAATCCCATGCATTCAACAGGTGATTTAACGATGCAATTGGAGAGTAACACAAATACATATAGTTTTTATTTCCAATGTTGCTAATAAAAAACGAAAAACAGTTAACATTAAACAGCTATTAGCTAATTTGGCATAAGTGTCCGGAGTGCAAACGGATTGACCAAAATCAACACATCACTTTGACGGTGGGCGAAGGATTAAATCAACTATTAACAGTGATACCACACAACGTAAACATTTTTTTACCAACAAAGCCAAATAAACTCATATGGGGAGGGTGGTAACAGACTTATCATGTACACATACAAATCCTTGCATTTTCATAAAATTAAATCTAAAGACAACAAGTTTACTATTAAACATGTTCAATATACAAAGAAACTAAATAATGCATAATAATTGCAGCGTTAGTCATGCTTCTTTATCTTCACTATTAAAAGCATCATGTGAAAATTGTGCTGTAGACAACTAATTTACCTTTGGTTTAGATATTCACATAGACAAATTATACCTTTCGGCCTATAAAAGTCACTTTGCAAAACCAATAAGCAAGAATTTGACAACAGGAAAAACAGAAAGGATTAGACAACAACAGTTATCTAGTATATCAAATAAACCAAAATCGAATTTCACTCAAATATGAATTATTTAAAATTATGGATCACTTCCAGCCAAGATAAAATGGCCAGCAACCAATGTTGATATATGCTTAATTACGTGATAAAATTAGTATTGTTAAAGACAGTTAGTCTGTTATGTTCGTTTCTAATGAAACTTTACCAAATAAAAGTAAGATAGTATACATCCAATTAATAAAAAATACTTGAAAACAGAAAATGTATATTTGTATTATCAAACGATTCAAAGCCTTAAGTTACTAAAGTTCATCATGGAAACTTGGAAATTTATTTATTTATACCTATGAATATATCCATAATCCTATTCGACTTCAAAAGGGCTAGTACGTAGCAAAGAGATTCAAGAATATGGTTCATTTAAATTTGTTAATTATTTTACTACTTGCTGACTACAAACTACATACACTGACACCTAAAATTAAAGAGAATTTAATCATGCTGACAGATGCATGCCAATCAAACAGATTGACAGACGTGGACCACACCATATATATGTATATATATATATATATATATATATATATATATATATATTATATATATAATATATATAGTATATATATATATAATATATATATAATATATTATATATATATAATAGAAAATGATACATTATTACCAATCGTAATACCATCCACGTAAAACTGACATTTCTAAATGTTTCCCAGATTCTAGTATAACGGGATTGAGAAAACCAGATGATATATTAAGCTGACCTAATTCTGACTTAGGATCAGGTGCAAAAGAGCTCCATTGCTTTGACTTACAGTCGCTTTCCATTAGGTCATGGTACCTTAATTCCTGAGCTGTTGACCGTTCAGCCGTAAGACACAAATCAATTAGACGAAATACCTTAAATTGCTTAGCCATTAGTTTTCTTTGAATTTTAGGGTTCCTTGCAAAAATTAGGCGCTGTAAAATTGACAAATAATCGTTTTGACTGTAGAGTTTGATGGGAAAATTCATTATTCCATTGTGCTCACTGCTGACCAATTGTCCATTCGTCAAATTTGATGGCAAAAGCGTAAACTTGGCGGGGCCAATTTTTTTCTTCTGTTCTTCAAAATAAAGGAAAATTTGCCACTCGCCTGCCATAGAGGTATTCGTTAGCTTATTCTGGTTTTGCACCTGATTGTTGCAATCAATAAGATATGTGTTATTTAAAGCTACTACGGCCACTCTAAGGATATCTTGCATTCCGACAAGAATGCCGGTTAATTTTTTTCCTTCATAGGAAATTTTGTAAGGTTGGCTGCACTGTTCACCGGATGGATGTTGTAATAGTACCGTAATATTATGTTTTGCAGTGGATGTATCTTGCGTGTGGAGTTCACACGTATGGCAAATACCAAATCCATTTCACTGCCCTCAGGTATTAGCTGTAGGTAGTTGCCATCTATGTTCTCCTTTTCGTCATGCTGACTGGACACCTGAAAATGCATTAAACGAGAAATAAATCAACATTTATTGTTTTTACATTATATCGATAGCTTCGATGTACCTTTATGGAGTTTTGTAAAATATTGAAAAAATATATTTTTTTTGTTATATTTTACAGTATAAAAATATTTTATTTAATCATATAATTGGTTACAAGCAGTTTATCAAATCAAAGTTGGGGTTTTCGCTTTTCGTGTGTATTTACTATATACATTCGTGCGATAAAGTTGAATAACATGCTTTAAGTTGTTTACAAAAGGTAAGACGATTCCTTTTTCATCTTATTTACCCCAAATTATAATGGCGATTAAGATTAAGTTCCTTTGTTAATGGTAAAAAATGGCAGGAACTTATTCAATTTAGCGTTTAAAATACTTTTCTAGAATATGGTAATGATTTTGCGTGCCACATGTTTTATTTAAGTCTGGCTATGCATGAAAAGTTCATTCGAAAGAAGTGAGCATAATTGGTATATTTTTGCCAGCTTTAGAAACTTTTTCATTGGTCAACTCGAATACGTTAAATAATCTGTAGCCTTCGACGAAATACGTTTCTGTTGATATTGTGAAATTTCTTTGCATTACTTCAAACTATATATCCAGTAGATTGTGGATGTTTGCTTAATTACATTGACAATGGCTTTGTCAAATCTGCTAGCTCAAATTTGAACGCTTATACTTAGAGAAAGCTGTGAGGCCTTCGGTTAAACCTTAATTGTCCGATCAATGTTATCCATCATGGTGATTTCCAATACATTTGGCTGTAAACTACATCAAATGGTCACATCCTGAGCCCACGTTCTTGCTTCCTGCTGCATATCAACTTCTTCTGATTAGGCAACAGCATAACCAGCGTATTCAAGATAAGCAAGCCGGTTCCCAGTGACAATTGCTGCCAACTAAAATATATGCGCGACTACCAGAGATGTGAACAGTTATCTGCTCTTTACAACTTGCATATAAATTGCGGTTTGACCCTTGCTATTCGGTTTGCGTCGGGCTCAAAAGATCATCTTACAAGTTCTAAACTTGTTATAAATCAAAGTTTTCACAATTTTCGTAATCAAATATATAATGAATATGTAGCGTAGTACTAGTTCCTATTAATGCATGGAAAAGAATCCCTAGCGTATATGTACACGAGGGTGCACCTATTGCTCTTTCTGAAGTTGGTAAAACTTCTTTGTCCTATTTAATTTAATATATTAATCGTTACGCAAAACCTAATATCTAATTGCATATAGATGAGTTCTCCGCACCAAACAATTTAACTAAATTTCATACAGTTTGGCGTAAGATTTACTGGTAATCAGCAATACTTTTAAACATCGCTAAATTTGTTGAGTAAAGAGTTGTACTTTAAATTATAATACATTTCTAAATAACTGTTAAATTGTACAGATTACAGGCAGACATATACGTGAAATCTGCAATCATGTACAATAGCATAATTATATGCGTATCCATAACCTTATTTTCTAATAGATCAAAACTTCTGATACACGAAATAAACCTACCATTTGCATTATTAGTACAAGTAACACTTAATACGCAGTTAATTATAAAACAGCATAGAACTTTAGATTTGTCGGAACCTAAAATTACCTCTTTATGCAATGCTACCACTTAAACTTTGAAAAGGATTCTGGGAGACCTGATAACATTCGTATGGGCCGCTTATGTGGAAATGCGGAAACTGATGGACGAATAATTTGTATTCCTTTAGGGTAAAATAGAAAGCAACGTATTGTAGTTGACGAGATTAAATTTTGTCAATGAACACAAATCTCTCATGTTGAAATCCCGCCGGCTGTACTGGATGTTATTGTGCAGTTGCTCGTGGAAACAAAAAGTTGATTTCTTGTATTTATACGCCACTGCAGATGTCCAGTTCTGCGATCATTAAGTTTCAGCGAATGTAAATCGACCAATGTGGATAGAAAAAATAGTCTTCAACCTACGATTCATATAAGCAAATGAAAGTTGTAACACTTACATAAAAATAAATAATTTCATCAACTGATATTCCGCGAAGATTTTTATGAAACGCATTCCGGTGTATCCAAGCACCCAAACTCGGCTCAATTAACATTTCCAGTTTGTATGCCTTTGGTTTCGTCCAATACTTCAAGAAGCTAGCTGTTGTTAGGCTAACTTCCAATTGTATGACTATTTTTGGCCTTTGCTTGAAATGCACTTGCATAAAAGTATCATTGATGCTTTTTGTGTAGTTGAACAGCGTAAATGCATTGATCGCAACTCCTTCTGTAAGAACTGCATGAAATAAGCAAAAGAGAATCCTTTAATGTGGACATAAATAGAAATAAAGCAAAATATTCTTATCGCTTGCTTACTCTGTTTGTAATCCAGGTGAGGATTACATTTTTAAAAGTATACCAATTGATGTAGAATGCGTTCTGAAGGCAAAAACAGATTTATTAGTGCAATATGAATATCTAACATAATCAAATCATCACTATAGCTGTCCAAAACATATTTGAACATTAGAAATCTCTGTCCCATATCCGATTATTAGGTCTTAATTCAACGTCAAGTTTGGATAATCATCCAATTTTCCCTTTTACTCATACGGCCTGTAATTCAAATAATTAGAGTGGCAAGTTGATAAAATTTTCCAGCATTTTCACTATTGTAATAAATTACACAATATTATCAGGGAACATTCAAAATATCGCTCTGAAAATTTATTTATTTTTTTCTAAACAAAATAAAATAATTTCACGTGCGTGCAAAAGGCAATGCTTTAAACAACCAGTATAGCAAATTCTCTCCTTTAAAATTTATGGATTACATTTTTTAAAGTATACCAATTGATGTAGGAAGCGTCCTGAAGGCCAAAACAGATTTATTAGGGCAATAAGAATATCTAACGTAATCAAATTATCACTATAGCTGCCCAAAACATATTTGAACATTAGCAATCTATTTCCCATATCTGATCGTTAGGTCTTAATTCAACGTCAAGTTTGGATAATCATCCAATTTTCCCTTTTACCCATATGGTCTGCAATTCAAATATTTAGTGTGGCAAGTTGATAAAATTTTCTAGCTTCTTCAGTATTGTAATAAATTACACAATATTATCAAGGAACATTCAAAATATCGTTCTGAAAATTTAATTTATTCTTTTCTAAACAAAATAAAGTAATTTCACGTGCCTGAAAAAGGAAATGCTTTAAACAATCAGTATAGCAATTTCTCTCCTTCTTAAAATTTATGCATGTGGATGAACTTCACAAGATTAAAACATTCATAATATTTCTCAGCCGAATTTTCACCCAACTTATTCTAGATAGTAAGTTAAATATGTTTTGCGCATTCCATTTTTGCTTGAACCAGAATATTTTCGTACATAGAAAGAAAATCCAAGATGACTTAATTATCAATTTCTAATAAATTATTTATTTAAAAAACATCTTTATTATAACATCATTATTAAATTATCAAAACAAAGTAAGTTTAAAATAATTGAAACCGAAGAATTTTGGTTGTACGCTATAATCCGTAGTGAGTATCTATAAATTCTTAAAGAGTCAGGTTCTCTATTTCATCGATCAAAATATTTACTCTTTTTCTTTATTTGAGTTGCTGCACGATCAACTACATTTAATAAATTAAAAGAAATATGCTGCAGGACGCTGTGATATTTGGATTTTGAATTATACAAAGGCCACCAATGTGAATCCGGAATATGTCCAGTAACAAGAAAACGCTTATTGAGGACTTTGACACATAAATTTATGAAACCAATAGTCAAAGAAGATGTAATTCTAAAACACTTTTTCTATGTTGCCTTGCGTCATAGTTGACTTGTTTATAATATTATTTTTTAGAGGTTTAGTGTGCACACAATTATGTGTGTTATCCATGTAAATATACTCATACTAACAAAAACCAGTCTTAGATGACATTTTTAATCAAGAAATATTTTTTTCAGTATTCTTTTCTTAATTAATCTAAATTACTGTTTTAATAAAGCATCAATTATGAACGGCATTTCTATTGCTGTTTGTGATGATGACGATACTTCTAAAAACGATGAAGCTAATAATAATATATCAAGCTGGCCATATTAACAGAGTTTAATTAAATTGTTTTAATTTTTTATCGAAATTTCACTTCGATAGTTCACTTAAAGCGTCTGAATTTTGCGTCGCTTAAATTTAACGAGAAACAATAAAAGAACGGAAGAAGCGTTAATTTAGAATAGTTAATAAAAAGGTAAACATAAGTTATACCATGCAAACGTAATGTCATGCAAAATGTCCTAAATCCAACGACAATTTAAGTTATAAAATATAGAAAATATAAGAATGAGATATGCGCATTTTTAAATCTACTAGTAGACATGTGACTCAAAAAGTATACCACGATTCTTAACTTTTGTCCAATTTCTAACAGTGAAAGCATTAAAATTAAATTTTGGATAAACAACGAAATTTTAACATAGCTAGTTACCACCTGTGTAATATGTTTGAAGTAGGGTAAAAAATTAGGATCCGGTTTTAACAAACCAGAGAATCAACAATGAATGTTTGTATGCAAAATGGAGTAATAACGACGTATATAATAAAATAGGAAAACGATTACGTCAGATGGATTAAACTCAACATATGAAGCAATATTATAATGATTATTAGGAAAGCCTCATACGCAAGTAGACAACAAATGTTTAGCAGATTTAAAAGACATTAATTGCAAACACCTATCAATATGACTTAAAACAATGAAAAATGGTTCAATGTATGCGAGACTGCTAGAGGTGAGAGCCGCATATCTAAATTTGATTTCCATATATATGCGATGCGGTTTGATCCTCGCTAGTCAGTTTGCCGTCGTACTCTGATGATGATCATGGAAGGTCGAAACGCGTCAGTGCGTTGCGGCTGGCGGTAGTTTTGCTATATTGTTCAACGACTAGTTAAATACTATGGGATTGGTGTTTACTTCAAGCTCGCAAACTTGATTTAAAGCTAAAATCAATAATAGTGTAATTATAATGAAAAAATGTCCTAAATCATAACAGGTAAAGCAAGAAAAGACAGCATTGACTGTAGGAATACGTCAATATAATATTTGAAAATGAAAAAATAATTCATAAAATGTATAACTAAATAAAAGTTTAAATCATTATTAAGAAACATTATTTTCGCCTTCCCTTCTTCAGTACTGCTTTATATATATATATATATATATATATATATATATATATATATATATATATATATATATATATATATATACAATAAGTCGTTTATATTTAAAATTCACATTAATTTACTTCATGAAACAAGTCAAGTATATGCTTAATGATGAGCAAACATTCGATAAAAATACATACCGTTGTATTGCAATTGCAATGTTCCTCTTGTCAAATGAAGTATTCGTGAGTGGAGGTTGAAGCTTCGCAGAAAATAAGACGCAACTGCAATCAAAGTATTATGCTTGAACTCATCTGAGTCCAATTCACTGAAAAAAAGTGGGTCCAGATAGTAATTCCAATTTTGTGATTCTAGGATTCATTGAAAAAGTAATCAAAAAATTAAGAAAATCTCGGAATCATGCAGCTCGCGTCAACAGATCAAATACAAATATAAATTTTAACGTTATATTAAATGTCTCAATTACTTCTGAAAATAAACAAGGCAATTCAGCTTGTTGTACATAGCTGCCAATATTGTGTTTTATGAGGTAAATGCCATTTAAAGAATAGATTGTCAACATAATTAGGTTCTTCTGCCACATGACGCATAGACTGTGATGAGTGTCTATTTTAATCAAGCAATCTTGATTAAATAATTGACTATAACCACTCGCGCAATCAATGATTGTTCAATTTTTTAATTCACGTACATTTCTAAAAAGCTGTGCAAACGCCATGTTACTACCTGCATAGAAATTTTGCGTTCGATATTTCCAATGTATAAAAAATTATGCGAAACAACTATCGCTGAGCGACGCAGATCTGAATTTGCTTATGTTAAATACGAATTGCGTATTAGCTTCTGCTAGAAAGTTTGTGGATATTTCATGGTAATAACCATGTAAAAGATAAGTGTGTCATTACACACGACTGACGGATGTATTTTATGCTTTGTGACGGGGTGAATAAAATGGGATTGATGTTTATTTCAGCGTTGCAAACATTTTTTAAATAAATGTTTGCATCACTTGCGAATTTAATGATGGTACATTAGAATATATATGGTAATGCGTGCGAAAATGTTGTGTTCGTGACTGAATCGAAATTGCGCGTTGGTTGTTTCCAGTCAAGTAAAATTTTTGCAAGTATACAATGGTTAAGCGAGGCTGAACTTATTTTCGTACCTTATGCAGGCATTGCGTTTACATCTTCGTCAGAAAAATTGCTCTCGTGCACATATTAAAACCATGGAGGTTCAAAGCGCATAAGAAAATAAGACTGACGGGAGTTTTGCTACATTGTTCTATCGGATGTATAAAATTGGATTGGTTTTTACTTCAAATAAGCAAATCTGATCAATATAATTGTGATTACCACCTGTAAAATTAATAGTTATCCAGAGTTACGTTTATTCAGTAATAAAAGGCATGCCATAGATGTACATCGCATACTGCTGGGGAAATAAGTAGCTATATTTATTAATTTTTATGTTAGATTTAGAAATGCAGATATTGTGATAGCTGAAAACAGTTCACAGAGTAAATATTAAATGGTTTCATATACGGTGAAAAAGTGTATTTAAATTGTATTTTCGGATTTACAAAACAAGGCAATCACATTTTTGGTAGACTCTCAGCTGCAACACCTTCTGACGCAGTTTAAACTTGAAATTGAATAATTGAGATTAAGCATCCACATATGACATTTTACTGAAGATTTTAGATGCTTAACTTGGTTTTGCACCAGGCTACAATGATAGTATAAGAAGTTAAAATACCTGCATATGTTGTCAGTTGAAACATAATTTGAATCAATGCCAATTTCAAATCTGAAAGCATCATTTAGATAAAATGTGGCTATTTTTTCTACTGTAAAAGAGCAGTGCAGATATGCGTTCATCTAAATGCACTCAGCTCCACGTTTTTTTTACCGTGATGTCCTTTAAATTGTATTGTTTTTAATAAACAGTTATTAAACAGTTTCCTTTTAATAATTTTTAGTTACGTTGATGCAGCTCCTACTTCTAATTAACTTAAATTCGAAAATATTTATTCTCCGGTTTAATTCTTATAAGTAAATGTTAATGATGATTTATTCACTTATAAAAGAAATCAGCATTCAGTTATATGAGGCAATATATACACAGCTCATAGACCTAGATATGCACAAATTTAATTTTTGTACAAATCCGAACTTAAAATATGCACACTGTCGGATAAATAACAGTGGATTTATTCATTTCATCATACATAGTCGTTCATGAAACCTAGTTTTTTTACGTATATTGCAAATATTAAATATATGTAATTAAAACTATCTGCCCAGCTTTTGCAATATTTCCTCTTACGTTTAAACACGAATGTGTGCTAATGCTTAAGTATAAAAAGATAAAAGTGTTTTAAAGTAAAATAAACACAAAGAATAAATAGATAAGTGCCCACTCTTAAAGGTGGGCATTATTTTATCCCTCCAAAGCTAGCCCTAGATTGTAAAATAGAGCCAAAAATGATTAAATCCAAAATATTAAATTTTGTTTGTTGTTGAACCTCGCTGAAGTTTTTACTTTTCCTTCCTAATCTTGATTTTAGTACATTGAATTTTTCTTCCTCTATTTCTCAAGGCAATATCCTAAATAATTTCCAAACGTTTTGATCTTATTAAATTCTTAAATTAGCTTTAAGATAGCTAAATTCCCTTTATTTGCTACCTCTCGGAAACAGGTTTTGTGGAAATCCGCAGTAATTAATTGATCATTATTTTTTTTAAATTTCTAATTCAGGTGTTAATAGTTGTAGGTAAAACATTTATCTGAACAAACTTTATGAGCATAAACATATTAAGTTTGCGGATTTGAAGAAAATACCAATCCTATTTCAAATAGCCAATCGCATAACATTACCAAAGTACCGTCAGTCGCAAGAATCGACGGGTTACAAACTTCTACGGCTGTCATTAGAGTATGACGGAAATCTAACCGGCAAGGATAGAAATGCAATGTATATGTTAATTAGTAAAAGTCAGAAAGGCTGCTGTGACCTCTAGTAGAACTGAATACATGGTATTTGCCCAGAACATAGGTAGCATAATTTATATGCAGTTATGAACAGAAATGTTTGCAGATTTCACTATTCTTTTAAAAGTTGTACACTTCAGTAATTATCGATGGAGCGGTTGGTGATAAAAATTATTTTAATAAATTTCAGGAATTTGCATCAGTACAGAATAATTTTGTATCACTTCATAGTTATAAAGTTATCTAGTTATTGCGAGAGCATAATTAAGGTGTACCTTGAAAGTTTATTTCTTATTTTAATTGCATCTGCATTATGAGTTATTTTCAACTTTGGGCATAGTTGATGCCCTGTTGTGCGTTCGTCAGACGAATAGATAATAAGCACTAGCGAGATTGAAAAGCATTTGTAATTTTCAGATGCATTACAACATGAAGAATAAATATTGTATAAGAGTTTTATGTAGCGTTTTAAAATAACGTATGCACCTTTCATAGTTTTAGATCCACAAGTTAGCACAAACGTAGAATATCAAATGCGTATCACACTGCATTTTCTCTAAAAATTCGTCATGATATTATATCTTAAATAATATCCACATCATAATTTGACTGACATCTAAAACATTTCGGCGCAAGAAATCATATTTTATGTACATTTTTACAGAAAAACATAGGAACACCCTGTCCGCGGCAAATTCTGGCTAGAACATGATGAGTTTCCATTAAGGACGAAACCGATCTACTGGATGAATTGCCTTTTCTACACTATACAATTCTTAGTTTATACTGACATATGTAAGTAATTAATGGGTCAGGTGCTTATATCAAGATTGCAACCTTGATTATAATATTTTTTATCACCGTCCGCGCAACCAATGTTAGTTTAATTGTATAAATGTTCATTTCAATAACACTTCCCTACGTAGTGAGATGTCTGTTCAGTTATGAGAGATTTCGTATGGTTAGTTGGAACTTTGGGTCTAAATGGATGCCGTATGAGCTCCACATACAGGAAAAATAGACTAACCAAGTTACATTAGTTAGTATATAACTGAAAATTGTGTGTAGTGTAGCATGCGGCGGGGTAGCTCATTGGCTAGAGCACCAGATTCCGAGGCAGACGTACACAGGTTTGAGCCCTATCCGCGGCAAATTCTGGCCAGTTCATGATGAGTTCTCAATAAGGACTAAACCGGTCTAGCGGATGAATTGCCCTTTCAACACTATACAATACTTAGTTTATACTGGCATATGTAAGAAATTAATGCGTCAGGTGTTTATATCAAGATCGAAACCTTGATTATAATAATTGGAACACTCTTACGATTTATGAAGCTCCATTTGAAAATTGTAGATTCTCAGCAATATTTATACGACTAGCGTTTCAAATCCATTGTGTTTGGCTGACCTTATTTGAAACTGGTTTAAATGTAATAAAATTTAGAAAGAAAATCGGCTGGGTTTTGTCCGCTTGGGTAGCGTGTCGGAGTTTTAACTACACGGGCAGTGGAAGTTGCAATGTTTGCAAGTACACTCTAATTTCGTCTGACCGATATAATCCTTTCATTCCATCAGAGTCAAAACGCATTTTATCTGAGCTACAGGAGTTTTGCAACAAACGTTTTAGTTAGAATCTACCTTGGAGATATCGACAGTAACGTCATCAATGTCTAACAAATTAACAAGGTCCTTCTGAAGGGCGCAGAACGTTGCAAGTTTTCTATGACTCACAGGTTGCATTACTGAATAATAGAGATTTTACGCAACATTTTGTCAGTTATTTTCAATATTTTTTGTTTAAATTATATATACATTTAAAATTTCACTGATTATTAGATGAATTGCTAGTTGTTAGAATTTAAGCTTTGCCAAACACTTGGCGTAGGTTTCTGTTGAATCGTTTCAGTAAATATTACTATGCATCTATAGTAATACTGCTGGCTATGTTAAATGACAGGTATCAAAAAATATCTGTCAATAAATAGCTGTTTTCACATATAATTTAGAAATTCCCAATAATTATCAGTGAAGAAGTTGTTGATTATCCATACAAAAGATAGACAAATTTTGTAATCAACTTTAGACAATCGGCTATTCTAAAACACCATATTGTCATTCGTTTGAAAATGCCAATTTGAATACCATAATAAATAGTCAATTATGAAAACAGCCGTTTTAAAATCAGTGAATGCGTGAAATAGAGATAGTCAGCGAAATAGGTGTCCATAGGAAATAATGGAAACGAAAATTTATGAAGTAATAAATAAATTTTAATTTTAATTTGCACAGAGAAACCAAAGGTATATTTTAAGTGCACAGTAGTTCCAGATTCAAAACATAGAATTGAAATAAAGATTTGACGTATGAGAGCATAAATTTTTTGAATCAAGCGATCCCCGTAGGCGATATACTTCCGAAAATAATATAAATGAAAAGTTTGAAAACATCAGAGTAGTGTGAATGAAATTTCAGGTATGTGCGGAGAGAATATACGACATACTGAGGTAAGAAAAGGACATTTAAATACGGATATTTTCAGAGATGGGCTTTGGCTAGACAGTCACAGGAAACTTGCTATTAAAAAGATTGCGAAGTTTGTAAACACATCTTCATATGTAACTGCAGTAGGCGCACCAGGTGAAATAGAGAATCAAGTCAAATAAAATCTATGAGTAATATCAGGAAATTATCAATAGTTGAGAAAGTTGTAAGTCCAGAAATCAATGCGGCATTGTCTACTAACAGAAGAAGAAAATTAAAGGAATCAGATAGACTTAGTAATCATATTCAGATTTATTTTGTAACAAATTTTTCAAAAAAATTTGGAAAAGTTCTCTAAGTCGTTTGAGTTTATTCAAATATGACCTCACTGAATATTATTTCGTTTTATATTCATACCGTCAGTTTTGTCCAGAATTTAGTTTGTAAAGTATCCCCTTCCACACAAGGCTTTTGCGTTACTTAAATAAATTATATTTCTTGCCCTTCTTTTAAACAACTTCATTATAAATAGTTAGTAATTTGAATGATAGCTTTCAACACCTTAATTTCATTAAATGATAACAAATTCAAAACACTTTATTGACGTTTAACTTTTAGTAAAATAGCAACACAAACCGCTTCCATTTAGACTAATAGACATTAATTCCATTTTAGAATTACATGAAGTTTTACGGTTGCAGTTGAAATTTTTAACTAATTAGAGATCAAAATTGCATCAGAATGTTAACTGAAATGAGGAAGCAACCAAATAAATTAAGAGAACTGTAATAATTTTGTATATTATCTTCACGTTTTTACAGAATTAAATATGATTATAAGGCTACAGCTGTAGGACAAGAGATTTGCAATATATGTGTGAATAAATAGGATATATAAACTGCCAACAGTAGCTTCAGCAAATATTATTTAACTAAATTTATTGTTTAAACCAGATTGGTCATTTGCCATAAAATTAAAATTGCTCGTTAGCTTTTCTATGCTAGCCTAACTTCAATACGCACGCATTTAACAACAAATAGGTTCATATTGCAGTTAAATACTGTTTGTTGTACCGTCCTATTATTTCACATTCTTCTACCAAATATATAGTGGTTAAAGGGCGTAATACCGGCTCCTACTGATGAGTCGCCCGCAAGCACGAAACGAATGTGCATGAGATTATACTTTCCGTTCATGCTGCCTTTGGTTTATCCTTTTGGTCATAACTGAACTAATTTGTTACTAGGTTCGCAAAACCTAATACACACTAACTAGGTTCATAGTCACACATCCGCATACTTTTACACCTACTTTTTTTTATGAGTACCCCATTTTCCAAACAATAAGACGCATTTTACACAAGTAAATTACCTTAAAGATGGGCAATGCCCCTTATATAGCGATGCGTTTTGTGTTGAAAACCCGGTGTGAAAATAATTTTGTTAGTAGCTGGAATACTACATGGTACTATTTTATTCTTCTATAATGTGTTAAACTATAAAACTCAAATAAATCCATTACATTTTTTTTGTCTAATCAGTCAACCGCAAATAAGAATCTCATTACTTTACGGTAATCATCTACATTGCCGACTTAACTGTTGTATCAGTTTTTTTTGTACCTATGATTTATGCACAGGTAGATACTTCAATATATCTATTCAATATTTTAAGTTATACCTAAATAATTTTGGTTGATATATCTATGTGCAGAATGTCATTGTTAATGTGTTCGAAGTACGTCTCATTATTCGGTGCGATTTATGTGTGAAAATGACCCCTTCATAGATATTGCGCTATATATATATATACAGATCGGCCTTATGGTACGGAAAACACAGTATATACTTTTGCAATAAATAATATTACTGGTAATTATAACAAAAAATAGACTAACATTGGTTAAATGTCTAAATGAGAGTAATTGCCTTATTCCTTTCTTGAATCTAAAGTGTTGCAATACCTCTGGCAATATTTCCAGAATATAGGAGACAAATCGTCATGCTTAAAACTAAGATCTTTAATGTCACAAACAAATTATACATCAGAAGCAATTGGTTTTGCTCAAAAATATCTTTTTTCAAAAATTCACTTCATTTAATGTTTCACTTATAAAACTGACTGAGTTTAAAAGAAATGAAACATCAAATTATGATGCATTAATTTGTTAATATTTCTACACTCAAATCGCCATAAAATATTTCTCATTATTTAAATTCTATTTGACTTACCAATCACAGGATATTTGTGCTCAATTTCACTGATAGTGTTGACTATACGAAGGTCAATCGCCGATTTCACTTTTCTAGCTATGTAGTCATACGGAATGGTATTATTTAGCAGTCTCTTCACATCTTGACCGAAGAAGGTCAAAGGAGAACACCCAACCATGTCGGCAATGCGACCGCGCTTGTCTGTGCATCCAGCAGGTTTTTGCCAATTAATATAATGCCCAGTATACTTTTGCACCAAGCCACAAAATGGACCATTAAATGCGAGAATCGCGTAGTATTTCTTAGCAAAAATAGAAAAACATATTTTACAAAGGTACAGACAGATAGATAAGATTCACCAGTATATATTTAGTGCATGATCAACTTCGGACGTTAAAAAAGACCTATTTGGTTATTTCTTCCGTTTAAATATACAAAGAAATCAATCCTATTTCAAATTTGAAATTAAAATATATTTTATATGCTATTCTCGAAGTTAGAATTTGTTTGACTTTGATATTTCGCCCGAAATAAGTTTGCAATCGCTTCCTAATTAAGTATTTATGTATTAGGTGTTCAGTTGTGACCAAAAGGATAAACGAAAGACAGCATGAACGAAAAGTATAATCTCGTGCACATTCGCTTCGTGCTTACTGGCTACCTATCAGTAGGAGCCGGTATTATGCCCTTAAATGGCCTAGTGTTCTGTATAAAATCGACAAACCAAAGTCAAACGCAGTCTGTTCCATCAACGCTAACTCACACTATATATACCGAGTCTGTAAAGGATGGTAACACCATGGTTGTGTTAGTAAATCGATACCAACATATTAGTACTGAAATGTACATGCTACTAACATTATGTATATCCATATATGTTACAGTTCACCCAAATTTATAATTACACCATTTCAACACCTGTTACTCCAGTAAATCCATACACCTGGTCTTGATCGATAATAAAGCATCACATTTCGCGGTAAGTATGACATCATTCAATTCAAAATATAACAGTTAAATACTGTTTGTTGCAGAGAACTAATATATATGCAAGTATGTATTAGGTGTTGCGTACCTAGTAACAAATTAGTTCAGTTGTGACCACAACAAACAGTATTTAACTGTTATATATTGAATTGAATTATGTCATGCTTACCGCGAATTTTGATAACTGATATCGATCAAGGCCAAGGTGTACGGATTTACTGGAGTAGCAGGTGTACAGAAATAGTTGTAATTCTAGATTTCGGTGAACTATAGCATATATTAGTATCCATCATCTTAGTAGCATGTATCTTTTCGGTACTATAAAGTTGGTAACTGTTACTGACATAATAGCGTAGTGTTAGTATCCTTTACAGACTCGGTATATATATTATATAGTGTGAGTTAGCGTTGAAGTCGCATTGCCGAAGACTTTATATGAAGTTAGCTTCACTAGTGCAGGTTTACACAATCGTCGTATATATATTATATAGAGATAGTTAACGTTGAAGTCGCATTTTCGAAGACTTTATATGATGTTAGGTTTACTACTGCAGGTTAGCACATTCATCTAGAAGATTGTAACGTCCCAATGTCCCAAATTCTTCACCCAAATATATATTGGTTAAAGGGCGTAATACCGGCTCCTATTGATGAGTCGCCAGTAAGCAGGAAACGAATGTGCATTAGATTATATTTTCCGTTCATGCTGTTTTTGGTTTATCCTTTTGGTCATTACTAAAATAATTTGTTGCTAGGTTTGCAACACCTTACAGTACTTGCATATATATTAGCTCTCCGCAACAAACAGTATTTAACGCTTCCTAATTAGACAAATAATTGTACTTTAATGCCACAGCGAGTCGTTCTTGCTTTTATATATATTTAAATGACTAGATTTTGCAATTGAACAGACAATTCGTAAGAGTTGTACTGAATATTCAAACAGTTTGCTTATGATGACTGATCTTTCAAAAGCAAATTTACATATATGTTGAATCGTTCGGAGATAAAATCGTCAGGTGTTATAACCAATGTCCATTTGAGCAAATAATTTGGAATAATCTTTTTTTTAATATGATTGTTTTCAACACTGTTACATCCTGAATTTTTAGTTCACTAAATAAAAAATTTTTGGCATATTTTGAAACAATTCAGCGTTAGGATAAAGAATTTGAGCACATAGATTAAAATGAACCCAAATGATGCAATTAACAATTATTTTTTCTCATGCCAAAAAAACAAAATTAAATGTGTCGCAATAAAATTGTTTTTTCATGATGTATGTGAAAGTTAAAAATATCAACCAAGTTTTCAATGATACCTATTGGCAAACTTTAATTTCTGAAAATCAATGAAATTTTTCCCTATATTAAAACTTTATTCTAGTGAAACACAAGAAAAATGTTGAAAAATAGCAACTTACAAATGAAAACATATCTCGAGATAAAGAATTCAAAATCAATAGAACAGTAAATTTGATGACATTTTATAAGAAAAATCATCAAATTAACTGATATGTATATGTATGATTAAAAATCTACCAATCTAATAAAATGATTTATCACTAAATTTTAAAGAAGCCTAAATTTACTATGTTCCGAATAACATTTAAAGAGAAATTAACAAAATATAATTTCATTTAAATATTAATGCATGTAAAGCATAACCGCAGAATCTACTGATAAAACGATTTTATTAATTGTTTAACGATCTATACATAAATTCGAAATTTAAATGTCTAATGAAAAGCTGGAAAAGCTTCACCGCAAACTTCAACACCCAAAAGTTAATGTCACTTAAACCTAAAATAGTTAATGCTCACTGGATGTTTCAAAAGAAACGAAAAATAGAAACGCTGTTTATGAGTTTTGAACATAGTTCAAGTGCTGGTGCTATTCAGCATGTAAACAGCAGGAAGCATCATGTATGACCTGTAAAGATCTTAATACAGAGAAATACACACTTAAGCCACTTAACTACAAAAACGTCTACCGGTACGTTTTGTAAATTATAACAATGGACGATACTTTACCTGCTTATACGTGTATGTAATGTCTGACAACGATGCACAGGCTTATCCGAAATTACTTTGGCCTTCGTAAAGCACCTTCAGTTCGATTCAAGTTTTGGGTCAAGGTCTCGTTTCTAGTAACAAAGTCTTATCTAATTAAACGAACATTGGTTGCGCGAGTGGTGACAACAATTATCATAATCAAGGTTGCGGTCTTGATATAAACACCTGACCCATTAATTACTTACATATGTCAGTATAAACTAAGAATTGTACAGTGTAGAAAAGGCAATTCATCCAGTAGACCGGTTTCGTCCTTATTGGGAACTCATCATGTACTGGCCAGAATTTTCCGCGGACAGGACTCGAACCAGGGCACGTCTGCTCCAGAACCGGGTGCACCAGGTTCCGATGCAGACGTGCCCAGGTTTGAGTCCTGTCCGCGGAAAATTCTGGCCAGTACGTTATCAGTTACCAATAAAGACGAAACTGGTCTACTGGATGAATTGTCTTTTCTACACTGCACAATTCTTAGTTTATACTGACATATGTAAGTAATTAATGGGTCAGGTATTTATATCAAGACCGCAACCCTGACTATAAGAAAGCCTAATCTAGCTTAAAATCATTCAAAATTGCAATAAAATTTTCCTGAACTCAATGACGCACATTTGCTTTAAATAAAAATAATAATGGACGGTCCAAATATTATTTACTAAAGTCAAAATCACGAATTCCATTACGCCTAATTAATTTAAATTCCATTTAAGCACCATAGAAATTTATGACAGGAAAATTAATTGCAAAAACTTCACAAAATGCGATGTTATGAATGAGGTTGAATGGCTTAGACCAAACTCAGATCTCAATCAAGTAAATAGCGAAGTAAACTAGATATACGTATGAATATATTTTAAAGAATTTAGTTAATTTATAATTTTATTATCGACTATTGAACTTGTCCGTATTTATAATTGAAGATCTGGCAAAAGAACTGTAATTTTAATGTTCCAACGTGCATTTTTACAAGTAAAAATATATAATTAATTAAGTCCGATCTACGGAAAGGCTGTTTAAAATGGCACGCTTGACATTAACTTACTAAATTTATTTCTAAACATAGCCCAACCTAATGAAGAGATATTCGAGGATACAATTGTTTAAATTATTACAGTTTATGTATATGGCCTAAAATAAGCAAAATGTAGAGATCTAGCATAGAAACCAACTCCATTATATACGAGTTATCAAAAGCATTTTCTCCAATAGACCGTCTTCGTGATTAAACGGAATTCTTCAGCTACTGCACAACGTTTTGCCATGGAAAGAGCTCGAACCTGGGCACGAGTGATTCGGTGTATATGACTGTTGTTAATGTCAGATAGGGACTGGTTAGCTTGAACTTTTTGTCAACCGAGGTGCCCTATAGTCTATAACTGAATGAAAGTCTATCCAAGGACGAGTTTTTATTTAACTGAGATTTGTGTGTAGTACGCCTCTCGTTCACGTAGAGGATAAAGTCACAGATAACGAAGCAAGCGTGCTCAGATTCAAGCACTGTCAACGGCAGAACTTCTGAACAAAACTCGAAGACTTCCTAGTATAAACGAAACCAGTAAAATAGATGAATTGCTTTTCCTACATTGTATAATGCCTGGATTTTAATGGTAAGTATATTTATACTATGTTATTGGTGCTTATATCACGTTAGCAACATTGATTTATATTATTTTGTAAATGATTGCTTGAAAATCTATAATCTTTATTAAACTACCTGCAGGTTTATGCAAAATATTTTAATAACTGTCCAGGCGTTTAATATTGACTGAACACTTTCAACGTGCTCTCGGTAATATACGCCGTAAATAAACAATAATAACAAACTTAAACTATAAACATTTCTGTCTTCAAGTATCTAATTTCCAACATTTAATTATATTGCATACCCATCAAGTATTAGTTGTTCAAAATTAGAATGGATATCAATATTTAACATCAGAAACTGGCATAATGATCATTAAATATGTAGGCATATTTGCATACCTATTTTAGCTATAAATTCACACAAACGTATTTATTTAGTTCGTGGATAGTTATGTTATTATTTTAAACAGGATGATGTACCAAAGGAATGATAATAATTATGTTCTATCACATGAAAATCAGATTTTCGTTGAACCCGAAAAAGAAGACGTTTGCTAGAATGACGTGGGCTATGAATTCTAGTTCGCCTTCGCAATATTAATTACCACGTTCATCCTGCCAAACTTCTAGTAGATGATGACATTAAAACTCCAAATTAATGCACTCCGTAATTCTCTTAAACTACATTTAAATAACATTTTACATAGTTTTATTGCTTACAGGAATAGGAAGCGTGTATATGGTGCTGGGATGCAGAAAATGATATCAAAACTTTGTTGATCATATATAAAGTTAAAAAATTGTCAAACGTATTCAATGGTTAGAGTTGCAACGATTAACTTCATATTTTATCATGCTTTCGTCAATACCAAAAACGTGCTCTTTCTCAACGACAATTTATACTATATCTTATGAATATTCCTTGGAATCATGCTTAAAAATTCCACAAAATATTTTTGCATTTTATCCATTGGAATTTATTCAATCTCATTCAATTGAGGGATTAAATTTACAGTTAATTTACATGGAATGCTTGCTTCGATGGACGAAACCAAAACAACCATACCAATAAACCATTCTCACCTTGCGTAAAATTCATTTAAAAAAATCCACCATTTATCTAGTAAACCCGAAGAGCACAATTTATATTATGACATTGAGTCAATCGACAAAGTTTTATGCTTCTTTTCGCCATTTGTTATAAAGTAAGCAAAAAACACAGATGATATTTTATCAGGACCCATTTAACCTATAGACCTCAACATGTATAACATTCTCTATTTAACTGTTGGACAGTTTGTCATGATTGTAGCTCAAATTTATACAAATGAACATACTTTATATATATATATATACTGCATATATATATATATATATATATATATATTAGAAAAACACATTAATAACAAAGAGGAAAATGGCCTTTTATTTCGAGATCACTAAACTTCGCTTTACAATCTTTTATTTATATACATTCTGGGTTTTCATTTGATTATTTGGGTGGCAACAAATCTGATTCGGTTTTTCTTGTTTTGGCTGATTTGTAAGTTTGTATGCGTTTGTGTCTATGTGTGTGCCTGTTTGCATGTAAGGGTCATTCTCGCTGTATTGCAACGTGATGTCTGAGATCTGTTCATTATTGTATTGATGGCTTGAGAATTGACCATCTGTTCGCATATTTCACTGTTGTGTACGATTGCTATTTTTCCGAGTGTAGTCTTTCGTTTCATCTTTCTGCGTAAAATTTGTTCTTTATTTGGTAAAAGCGCAAGTGCGGATTGAAGTGTTGAACGCTTATATTGTTTGGAAATTTCTGCCATCGTATGTGCATTTGTTTCATCCTCTTCAGTTTGTCGCCAATCCGATTGAATGTTTGTTGAGTCTAGTCCAGGGCGTGTTCAGTCTTGCCTGGATACTAGTAAATTGTTGTTGAATTTTATTTTATACGTGGCCAGTCGATTAGAATATCATGTTGATGAAACTTTTGAATATTTAGGCCAGGTGCTTGTTGTTTTATATAAAGGGCTTCATAAATAAATAATAATTTTTCTGATTTTGCTTTATGTAGGATTGTGAAATTGTTCGAATTGACAGGGTGCCCCGTTGCCAATATATGATCGGAAATAGCTGATTTTCCTGACAGTGGCAAGCATTTGTTAATCAATTTCTGTACTAAATGCAGTATGTATTATAATACCGGCTCCTGATGGTCGCCAGTAAGCGCAAAACAGATGTGCATGAATTATACTTTCCGTTCATGCTACCTTTGGTTTATCCCCTCTTGTCACAACTGAACTAATTTGCTACTAGGTTCGCAACACCTGATACATGCCCCGTATATTAGTTCGTCGCAACAAACAGTATTTAACTGTTATATATTGAATTGAATGATGTCATGCCTACGCGAAATGTGATAACTGATATCGATCAAGGCCAGAGTGTATGGATTTACTGGGGTAACAGGTGTTCAGAAATTGTTGTAATTCTCAATTTCGGTGAACTTATAGCATAAATTGATATCCATCAGGTTGGTACCATGTACCGACTCGGAAACCATAGTGTTAGTACCATGTACCTTTTCGGTACAATAATGTTGGTATCGGTTACTAACACAATAGCCATTGTGTTAGTATCCTTTACAGACTCGGTATATATATTATATAGTGTGAGTTATCGTTGAAGTCGCATTGTCGTAGACTATATGATGTTAGCTTCACTATTGCAGGTTTACACATTCGTCTAGGAGATTGTACCGTCCTGTTATCCCACATTCTTGACTAAAATATATAGTGGTTAAAGGGCGTAATACCGGCTCCTACTGATGAGTCGCCAGTAAGCACGAAACGAATGTGCATGAGATTATACTTTCCGTTCATGCTGCCTTTGGTTTATCCTTCTGGTCACAACTGAACTAATTTGTTACTAGGTTCGCAACACCTAATACATACTTGCATATATATTTTTCTTCGCAACAAACAATTATTTTCTGTTGTAAATGTTGCTGGATTTCTGTTTATCAATTCTTCTTCGTATGTCCGATATATGTGCTACCACGCATACATAAGAATTAGTAAACTATAGATGATTTGGAAAATTGAAATTGATCTCTTTGGAATCAACCTCATGACGCTCTATTATTACTAAATTTGATATTAACTTTGACACGGAAAATTCTCCTTTGTTATTCTTTTCGGCCGCCGTGAAATTAATGCGGTTGGTACAAACTGAATAGGAAAAAACAGAGGCGCATACGGTGACAGAAATTTCCAAACAATATAAGCGTTTAACACTGCAATCCTCACTTGCGCTGTTACCAAGTAAAGAACCAAAATTTGCGCAGAAAGATGAAACGAAAGACTACTTTCGGAAAAATAGCACTCGTACACGTAACAGAGAACAATGCGAACAGATGGTTAATTCTCAAGCCATCAATACAATAATGACCAGATTTCAGACATCACTTTGCAATACAGCGAGAACTTTTTTAAGTTAATATTTTGCGGTGTGTAAGCATTCGGGTTTTCAATGCTATGTTTTGCGTACGCGGGTAATAGCTGTACACGGGCAGTTACACAAAGATCCGATATTTCACATTTTCCAATTTTGTTTTGTCCTTGATCGGGTTGACTCATTTTTACTTCAACTGGAAATGCGGTTCTATCACATCTTTGTTTACTAGCGACGTTTCGGTGCCTACTTTCCAGCACCATCATCAGGCAACACAACACTGATCACAATAGCAGATACCCGCGTACGCAAAACGCGGCATTGATAACCTGAATGCTTACACACCGCAAAATATTGAGTTCAAAACCTATTTGAGGATCAAATATGATGCGACAGTGGTCACACTTATGAATCAGTACAAGCGGAAGAAGATGCAGATTGTTAGGCAAGTGGAAAATACCTCGTTCCTTAATAAATGTTTAAAATTTAATGTTATACCGAAATGTTTTAGATTTAAACTTTCATTCGTTTTGGATAAAGTAGGAAATACTCTTAAGCATGAGCTTTGTTTACATTTAATAAAAATATCGATTAATAAACTAAACAAACGTAAATTTGAACTGATTAGAGAGAAGACAAAAATAAGGTCCATATTACTGGCGAGATTATGTATGTTGGATTTCAAACATATTGAAGATTTCACAGACAAAACGAGGGATAATGAAATTAAAAAAATTAGACAAAGGCATGAAAAAAACTAGCAAAATTGGGAATTAATTGCCCTTTGAGAAATAAGAGAATTGAAGAGGTCATGTCCAAACGTTTAGTTAATTTATCGAGAATGGATCTCAAGGAAGACCAAAAACAAATTCTTAATCTTGGACTTAATACTGCGATCCCTATTGATTACGTACCTAGGAATGAGATAATTACAGAAACAGTTAAGATTGCCCAGTTTCTCCCAGACAAAGATAAGACTAGGTTTGAATTGGATGTGTCCAAAGCGGTGTTAGAGCACAAAGAGGTGAGATGCAAGCAGAGTTATGATCTAAAACGCTTAAGAGCAGAATTATTATCCAATAAAGTAATATGCCTCAAGGCAGATAAAGGTGGTGCAACGGTACTTATGAACCGGTCAGATTATGAATTGAAAGTGTATGAACAATTAAATAATTTAGAGGTCTATAATAAAATAAATAAAGATCCATCTGATAAGTTACAAGGACAAGTTAAGACTATAATTAATAGAATGATTGAGTCGAAGGAATTAGAAACAGGACTTGGGAATTCATTAATACAACGTGACACAGTCCCTCCGAGAGTTTATGGTCTAGTGAAGATTCATAAACAGGGGAATCCACTTAGATTAATCGTTAATGTACAAAACTCACCAACGTATAGATTGTCGAAATTTCTATGCAACAGAATTAGAAAATATACTTATTTCTTAGATTATACTTTAAAGAATACATATCATTTTATTGACATTATTAGTAGATATAACTTGAATGATAATGATAGAATGGCTAGCCTGGACGTTGTATCGATGTATACTAATGTCCCGGTACAAGCAGCATTAGAAAGTGTGAAGCGTTGTTTAACAGAGTTCCCAGAGATAATAGAAGGTAGTAAAATGGTGTTAAGTAGTATTATGGAAATCTTAAATATTTGTATGTCCTCCACCTACTTTAAGTTCAGAAATGAATTTTATAAACAAGTTAAAGGTGTCCCTATGGGACAACCACTATCAGTCCCGGTTGCTAATATTTTTATGAACTATTTTGAAAAAAATCTGTTGTTAAAATCTCCTCTTAAGCCAAACTTGTATGTAAGATTCCTGGATGATATGTTTATAATTTGGAATCATGGGGATAATGAGTTAAATAAATTCCTCGAATTAGCCAGCCAATTAGGTGACTTAAAGTTTACATTGGAAAAAGAGAATAATGATGAATTACCCTTTTTGGATGTGAAAATAAAACGGAATGGTTCCAGATTGGAAAGAGATATTTTTAGAAAAGAGACTTATTCAGGACTACTTCTTAATTTCTTATCAAATCACCCATATGGAATGAAAATAGGCATTCTTAAATCCATGATATTAAGAAGTCTTAGAATAGTGGATATAGAAAATAGAGATAAGGAAATGAGGAGATTAAAAGAAATATTCAAACTAAATAGTTATCCGTCAAGTATAATAGATAGATTAATAGATGAGATGTTACAGAGATTTAATAATAATATAATAAACAAAGTAAAGAAGGAAACGGAACCGGATAAGCACAAAATTATGGTATTACCTGATTCTAAATTGAGCAGGAAAATTAGAATAATAGCAGCTAAATACAATATTAAAACAGTTTTAAGACAATCGCTTACTATAGGCAATAAACTACCTAACCAAAAAGAAAGAGTAGAACCCCTCGAGACATCAGGAGTATATGCGATACCTTGCAAAGAATGTAATCTCAGGTATATAGGCGAAACCATGCGACCTATAAAGGTGCGTAGAGGTGAATATAAGACAGCCTGCAAATATGGACACATTCAAAGTTCAGACCTAGCTGGGCATTCGAAGGAAACGGGACATGAAATAGACTGGGAAGGATGTAAACGCATCGCGTTATGCAACCGCAACTGTTTAACTAGACTAATTAGAGAGTCAATTGAAATAAAATCAGGAAAAGGTGTAATGAATGTAACATCGGTAGAAAAATCATTGGGCCCAATATTTAATGAAGCATTTTCTATGGTCAGAAAACGTGAGGCTGCGGAACATGAATTAAGTGGGAACCTAAGTAAAAAACCTCGCTTATAGAAAACTGATTGCGAATGATCCGTACCAATATCAATTTCCTATATACTTATTTTTCTCAATATAAATGTTCCAGAAAGAGGGTATACCGATTTAGCAAGGGTTAGTAGATAGGACATTAGATAAGACACATTTGACTTACATTGTTGCTTATATTTTATATATTTATGTAAGGTAGGAATATATTAATAAATGAATAATACGTTAGCCCTAGAGAAGATATCCATTATTAACAGCTATAATGTATCCATTTAAGAGAAATTCAAAATGTGATAGATAGACGGATATATAGGTAGGCCTATCGGTAGATAAATAGGTTTATTATATATATATATATATATAAACGGACATTAATCATTTTATACATTACCATTAAAATTAAATATTTATTTAAGATGGTTAAAAAAAATAATAAAAAAAATAAATATATATACATATATACACATATATATAATTATATATACAAGACATTTAACTCACACTGTTGCTTATATTTATATATATGTTTTTATACATATTTATATGTATTTTATATATTTATATAAGGTGTGAATAAATAAAGATACAATTTGATTAATTGGTAAATAAAAAAATTAAAAAACAGTAAGAACAAAGAAAAATAATAATTTATTAGAAATATGCAAACGTATATATATACATATATATAGATAGGATTAAAGATATTTGATCCACACTGTTGCTTATATATATATATATATATATATATATATATATATATATATATATATATATGTTTTTATACATATTGATATGTATTTTATATATTAATATAAGGTGTGCATAACCTAATAAATATTTATTACTAATGTATATATATATATATATATATATATATATATATATATATATATATATATATATATAGGATTAGGAATGTTGGTCTCACACTGTTGCTTATATTCATATATATGTTTTTATACATATTGACATGTATTTTATATATTGATATAAGGTGTGACTAACGTAATAAATAAATATATAATAAGAATAGAAATTATTCATGTTTAATAATTAACAATGGTCCTTTTCTATATATATATATATATATATATATATATATATATATATATATATATATAAAGGTGTTACGATATTATATTTAGATATATATGTATATAGATATAATGAATTATTTTAGTCATATGAGCAAATATTCTTATGCAATTATTTCTAATAGTTGATTAACTTCGCATTGTGCTTACGATTAGTTTTTTGAAAAACGTTAGTTGTCCAGACTATCTCTATCTTTCTCTCTTTAATCGTTCACCTAAGCGTCTCTATGACATTCACTCTCCATCCATCTACGTAACTTGCTGCTCCATATTTGAACCAATTTGTTGCTATGTGCGCAATACCTCATACACCATTGTATACATTAGAGTTCCCGGCTTTAAATAAAATACAGTATATGATAGTCAAGGTTTTAGTTTTAGCATTTTTTAAATTTTGATTACCGTGACATAGTAGCAATACAGTTATAACAAATAACAAAAGGTTCGATACTGTCTTTCTCCCCTTAAATATTCTGCATACGAGATGAGATGATGTATAGGTGAGGTAATGATTGGTCTGCTAATTATAAATAGTTATATATTGATTTTAGTTACTGAGACAAATTCTATGATTAAAATAGTGTTGAGTCAAATATATATAAATAGAATGGTTTTGGAACGAGGTTACCACATTTGCTTAAATCTGCTATTGTGATCAGTGTTGTGTTGCCTGAGGATGGTGCTGGAAAGTAGGCACCGAAACGTCGCCAGTAAACAAAGATGTGATAGAACCGCATTTCCAGTTGAAGTAAAAACAAGTCAACCCGATCAAAGACAAAACAAAATTGGAAATTGTGAAAAATCGGATCTTTGTGTAACTGCCCGTGTACAGCTATTACCCGCGTACGCAAAACGCGGCATTGAAAAGCGTAAAGCTGACACACCGCAAAATATTAACTTCAAAAAGCGTTGCATGTTTCATTCAAACACCAATCCTTTTTATTATATATATATATATATATATATATATATATATATATATATATATATATATATATATATATATATAATGCGAATGATTTTTAGATCAAACACCCAATTATAATTTAAATAATTATTATATTTACTTTAGCATTCAATTTATACTCAATTGTATAAGTATTTAATTCAATACCACTTACCCAGATATCGTGGTGTAAATTCTATAATAATAGAGTAGAAGTGCCTAATTGGATTTTAATTCATGAATGGGTGCCATATGGGCTGCAACGAAAGGAAAGTCTCCCCAGAATCATTGGTTAGTATATGATTGCAAGGTTAGTCTAGCTTTCGGCAGAGTTACACTGTGGAAAGAATCGCAGATTCTGAATCATATGTGCCATTGCTCAAGCGTTGTCCTCGGCAAAATGGAGGAGAGTACTTGAAGCGTTCCCAATAAGGACGACAACGTTCAACTGAACGAAATACCTTTACTACCATATAAAATTCTTTGTTTAAACTGAAAAAAGTGTAAAAATATTCGGATTATTATTTATATTAACCTCACCACCTTAATTTGACAAACTCTTATCACCACTCGCTCAATCAATGATATTTTTATTTTGTTACGATTTATGATTTCGTCTACTTGAAATTTGCCTCTCATTTTTTAAATTTTCTAACCGTTATTTGCAGTATACATATGTTCCTATGGTATTATCCTGACTAACTAGTTTCTAGAAAACCAATCTTTAATTTTTGAAAACATTCCATATTCACTTGGTTTATTCAACAACAAATCTCAATTGCAATCGAATTCTTTCAATTACAACAGGGTATCCTTCTACTGGCTGACGGTAGCCTGGAATGCTGAGAAAGCTCAGACTGCTAGAATTGAATTAAATAATAACTATATCATTAAAAATAATGTGATTTTTCTGTAGGTCTAGCAAACTCTTACCGTTCGACCTGATTTACATCAAGCTTCATAAAAGAACATCGTTTTATAAAATTTAAATTAAAAGTATCGCAATGGTATTAGTGGTTTTTTAATCAAATTTGTGATATTTATATATACAATTGACCAATTATGATCATACATTTGTCAGTGTAAACTTGGTATTGTATAGTTTAGAAAAGGCATGTAATCCAGTAGAACGGTTTTTTCCTTATTGGGAACTCATCACGTACTTTTTGCGGCAAATAAGTTCCCAATAAGAACGAAAACGGTCTACTGAATGAATTGCCTAGTCTATAGTATTCAATACTTAATTTATACTGACAAATGTATGTAAGTGTATATACCAATATCGCTAACTTTATTAAGGTAATAGATTTTTGTTTTTTTTAATGTTAAACTTTAAAATATGCGTGCTTTAATGAGGAAAAAGAGCAACGATATAGAGATAATAGTTTCGTGCGCATTTGTGTAAAGGAGAGAGTCGAATTATTTATAATTCAGACTACAATTTTCGAACCCTGTCCGCGTATATATGAACTATCAATGAATATTATCTGAGTCGACATAGAGAATATCCGACAGAATAATATGCATAAATTATTGATTTGAGGTCCTTATTTTTTCCGATACTGCCGGGCTTGTCTACGGAATAGCTGGTGTTTATAGCATTAATGACACACTCAAGACAACAACATACAAAATGGCAATTAATTATGATATATATATATATATATATATATATATATATATATATATTGTATGTATACACTTTTGCGTCTTTATTGATAAAACGTCCTGTTTCGCTGAAAAATGGAATAAGCATTGGAAGACAAATGCAGAGAGAAATTTGTTGAAAGATAGGACGGGCAAAAAATATAGAAGAATAGGGAGAGAGAAATCTAGATTTAATTAGTCGAGGAATGTGAGTTTATGCAACAAATAAGTACCGAATTGGCTTCATCAAATGTACCAGGCTACCTTATCATTGATTTAACCCTGTACATATATAATTATTTTTTCTATTGACTATTCAATTAAACTGGCAACTAACCTCTTGACCGAAATACCCCTCTATATGACAAGGATAAAAAATGGAACCGGCAACTTATTACTGAAAGTTCAATTAGAATGTAGCTGAAAATATACTAATTTGTCAAATTTGGTAGAAGAACGCCGAAGTCATCCCTTAGCGACCTTAATGTGCTAATAAACTACAGTAGGCGCTTTATACGATTTGTAGATTCTTTTCTGCTTATTTATTTTTTATGTGGTATAGTCGCTTTATGAATGATCAATATCCTAGTTGCTACCCTCGATTCTGGGAAATCGCCAACAGCTCTATGATGGGCTGATGTGAATGGCAGAAAATCGTCAGGAAGAAGCACAAGCCTTAAACGGTAGACGAATTAAGAGAATACTGGAGACAGCAACCGAACGTCGGGGTTTAATGCAATGTAACGAGTTGTTAATATAATGACCCTAAACAGATAATTGTCCATTAATAGTGTTGTAGCAAGCAAACTAAACACTTCTCAATATCCTTTAGAATAACTGGTTTGTTATACACTGTGCGGCAGGATAGCTCAGTGGTTAGAGCACCAGATTCCGAAGCAGACGTGCCCAGGTTCGTATCCTGTCCGCGGCAAATTCTGGTCAGTACTTGATGAGTTCCCAATAAGGACGAAACCGGTCTACTGGATGAATTGCCTTTTCTACACTATACAATTCTTAGTTTATACTGACATATGTAAGTAATTAATGGGTCCGGTGTTTATATCAAGACCGCAACCTTGATTATAATAACTGGTTTGTTTGTTAGCAGAACAGATGAATACTTTAACTGAAGAGTTGAAAATAATTGAATGTCGTCTATATTAAAATAGTCAACACTGAAGGAATAGACATAAGGAATTAGACTAACCAAGGTGAATGCAATAATTACGACCGAGCCCATGTGAAAGCACACTTAATTTTGCCAGTGTTTAAATACGAATCACTCATTTATTTTTTTAATCTAAATCGGAATTTAAGCCTACTGTTGAACCACCGGATGTCGAAAAACCATAGTTGAAGCCTCTGGGCAATCGCAAGATTTCTCAGTATAAGCATTAGTTGTTAGGTCGTTCGGCAGTAGTTCAATTGGATGTTTCAGAAGGAAGCGTTTTAACAGTGAGTATCGAAACACTTCCGTGTCAAAAGAAACAAAGAGTTTTCTGCATTATGCAGACATAAACCATCGCCAGGTAAGCTTCCCAAGGATACCATGCCAATAGTTAAAAAGTAGACGTCGAAGCAGACAGATTCTTTGCTTATTTAAATGAAGTAAACACCAATCCCATTGTATTTAATCAGTCGTCGGACAACATAGCAAAACAAACGCCAATCGCACTCACTGACGCGTTTTGACATTCCATGATCGTCATCAGATTACGACAGCAAACTGACTAGCGAGGATCAAATCACAATGCGTATATATGGAAAGAAAAATTGGATATGCGACACTCACATCTAGTAGTCTCGCAAAAGTTGAATTTGACTGGAAATATCGGCTGCACAATTTTTATGTTTTCACGAACTTTAACAGTTTGCAGCTTTCTCCACAAATACATATATATACAGGCAATAAAATTTAAAAATAATTGATTGCGCGGGTGGTGGTAGCTATTATTTAAATCAAGTTTGCGAGCTTGAGGTAAACACCAATCCTATTCGTCGAACAACATAGCAATACTACCGCCAGTCGCACGCAGTGACGCTTTTTAACCTTCCATGATTATCATCAGAGTACGGCGGAAAACAGTTGATGTACGTGGCTGTATAGAAATTGTGCAGCCGACATTTTAAGTCAATTTCAATTTATGGGAGTCTGCTATATGTGAGAGTCGCATATCTAATTTTGATATCCATATATATTAAATGCGATTTGATCCTCGGAATTTAGTTTGCCGTCGTACTCAGATGATGATCATGGAAGGTTGAAACACGTCAGTACGTGCGATGCCGGTAGTGTTGCCATGTTGCCCGACGACTGGTTAAATATAGTGAGATTCGTGTTTACTTCAAGCTCGCAAACTTGATTCAAATAATTGTTACCACCACCCGCGCAATCAATTATTGTTAAATTCTTTGCTTATTTTTCGGGCGCATTAGGCGATCATAGATATGCTGTTCAATCCTAAACGATGTGTCGCACAGCTGGACACGACTGGCACCTTTGAATAGACATTTCAAGCTTTAAAATTTCATCGATGGCAGCCATTACACCGTGTTCAACGACTCCAATGTTGTATTCATAAAACAGCGCGAAATTGCGAAATTCCATGTGTTAATTTCTTGGGTCATATGCAGCGAGTACATGAGGAGTGACTGTGGACAGTGGAAGCTATGGTTGAAGCAAATGTAGCCAACACATCGCTATATTACCAGCAACGTTAATATAGTTATTTAAGAGAACAACGATTTCGAAATTACAACAGGGTCCACCGTCTCAAGAACATAGATGAGTCATAATTTTTCCAAATTAAGGCATAATGGTAGCCATAATTATTCGTCTATAGAACCAAAAATTATGCACAGAATTTAATGGACCGCGAGAGAACAAAATCTGGAGAGATTTGCTGCGCGTAAAGAATTGTATTAAAGTTGCATGTTTAGAACTCTTCAACGAGAAGACTTTTATTGCACAACTGGATACTGATACGAGTGCTTTGGTGTTGCGCATTACTTGGCATTTAAAAATGTACGATCTATGGGAACAAAGTCGCGTGAATCTTCAAGTGCATCGAGATTGCCTGTAGATGAATACTGCAATAAATAAATAGTGATACATAATCCGTGTTTTGTTATTGTGAAAATTCAGAAACAAGCAGCTCATCTTAGAATTTTTCCGAAAATATGTGAATAAAATTTGTTGTAATGGTAAACTCCTGTGGCTCTTTCTATGACGAAGATCGCATGCACTGTGCAAAACGTCGGTGTAGTGTACAGCAAATCTTCCATCAGAATGATGGAATAAGTTTCAATTCCATTATGAAACAGTATTCCTGACCAACAGACAATTGCTTTACATTTTGGTAAGAGGTAAACTATGGCAACAAATAACAATAATTGATTGCGCGAGTGGTGGTAACAGTTCTTTTCAATCATGTTTGCGAGTTTTAAGTAAGCAAAAATCCCATTGTATTTAAAACTACCGCGGCTGGCGGTAGTTTTGTTATGATGTTCGACGACTGGTTAAATACAATGCGATTGGTGTTTACTTCAAGCTCGAAAACTTGATTTAAAGAATACGGGAACAAATCAAAAAGATTATATTGTGCTCGTAAAAAGTACCCTATTGTGACTACGCAAGGAAAGCAAGAGATGACAGATGGCGTCGCATTAAGGCCTTCTTTATCAGGGACTTCACTTCTTATGGATTACGTTACAAAAAAACTAACGTTTGCACCAAAAGACTTGTGCCATTTTGTAATTAAACATTTTGGCGTGACCCAACTTGCATAACATGACTTTCCTGCATATTCCCACTTAGAAACTAGTGGATGGTCAAGTGATGTGCCAGGCCTGACATAAAGCAGGGTGTTTGGTAAATTGGCGTCAGAATCAAAAAAACAAATTGGAAAGTGGCGGTGCAAGTGCTATTAGGCAATTTGAAATTTATCGCACACCCATTTGTTTAAATATGGCACCTAAGGTATTCTAATGAAAGACGACATTCTTTGTGGCTGATTTGCTCCGTAGTTCATCGTAAAATGAATATATAAATTTTCCTAAACCACGGAGGATACGATTGACCGTTCGGTTGCAGAAGCGGCTGACCAACGCTATAGAATGTCAATTACATGTTAATCCTGCAAATTTATAGTTATGTCGTCAAATGTAGTGCCTGTGACACCTAGTTTCCGATTATGGATTTATGCAATTAGATCTAAACGTACAGCATATCGTGAATAAGTGCGTGCCCATTACCAGAACAAGAAGTGTGCCTGTTTATTTGCATGATAGATTTTTAAAGGCCATACCTCGCGGTCATTCGTGATGAGTTCCCAATAAGGACGAAACCGGTCTACTGGATGAATTGTCTTTTCTACACTTTACAATTCGTAGTTTATACTGACATATGTAAGTAATTAATGGGTCAGGTGCTTATATCAAGATCGCAACCTTGATTATAATAATGATTCCAGTTGTTTTCTTTTTCCAAAGTCATTTGGCTGCCATTATCGTCAGCCTTCTTCAGTTGGTTCATCCTCACCAGTATTACAAAACGAACTAATGTGGCCTGCATCATTAGTTTGTTGTTGTCTGCACCAATTATAGTTTTCGCCCTGCAAAATGAGCTACTAGTGCAAAAAGATGTGCAAATATAACAACGGTATAAACAGTCAATGATTGCGCGGGTGTTAATAAAAAATACGTTAATCATGCTTGTGAACTTTAGATAAGCACGGATCTCATTATTTTTTTTTGTTTTTCAGCATAAACTAAGCATTTTAGAAGGTAGAAAAAACAATTCATCCGGTAGAACGCTTTCATCCGTTCTGAGAACTCTTCAAGTACTATCAAAAATTTATCCACGGACGGGTCTTGAAACGGAGCGCATTCTTTTCAGAGTCTGTGACAAAATCCACTGCGCCAACTTGCTGTACACTAAAAACAATTCCCAGTGGCATACATATATTGTTTTTTTGTTTTTCTTTACTTCAGGTATAGCAAAAGTGATGTCACTTTAGAACTTGGGTTCCAATTAGTTCCACCAAACTACCATTATAAACTGGGCACAATGTAACATGGGGAAGTGGAACTAGAATGAAGTTTGATATAATTAAACAGTTCTTGATTTTGCGAGTGGTGATAAAAATGACTTAATTCACGTTTGCCAGTTTGACACAGGCAGCGTTCTCATTATATTTACATTTGCAATTAAATAATAAGCATTATATGCGGTAGCATAGGCATTTCATACAATAGACCGGTTTCATCGGTACTGGGAAATTTTCAAGTATTGCCCAGAATTTTTTCACAGATTGGGCTTGACCTGGAATATCTGCTTCAGAGAATGTGACGCCACCCTGCAGCAGATCACACATAATTTTCATTTATATATTAACTTATGTTCTTTGGCAGCCTTTCCTTAAACTATAGCCATTGTGTCTTCTCCTTTGACGTGAAGATCCAATTAGCCTCACACAAGCTGGAATTGTAGAACAGACAACACGCCATATTAAAAAGGGTTTTTGAAATCAAGATTCATATAATTAAACAATCCATGATTGAGCTGGCGTTGATAAAAATTACTTAAATCAACATATTTCATCTAGCAGAAATAAACAATCATTGACTGAGTAGATGGTGGTAACGATGTTAAGAAAAATAATATGCGGCTCTCAGCTCTAGTAGACTCGTTTATATTGTAATTGACTTCAAATGTCGGCTGCACTGTAACTATGCAGTCACGAATATTAACATTTTGCAGTTTGCGAAACTTTTATATATATATATATATATATATATATATATATATATATATATATATATATATATATATATATATATATATATATATATATATACGTACGATATTATCCTCATAATCAGTTCCTGTCGTACTCGGATGATAATCATGGGATATCTCAACGCATCAGTGTATGCGAATGGCGGTGGTTTCGCTATGTTGGTCGACATCTGGTTAAATACAATGTGAATGGTGTTTACTTGAAGCTCGTAAGAAAGGGTGTATATTCTCCCTACTTTCCTACTTTACTTTAATCGTAGAAAGGAAAGTCCGACTTGTAGATGGCGTGAATCACCTTTTTTATCTAAATTGCCTGTGAGGAATTCGGAACAAACGCCAAACGAGGCTTTTGTCTATTTTGGGGTCTTGTCTAAACTCTGAATTCAAAAAATGGAAATGATTTAAGTTTTAAGTTACAGTTATTTTGCCATAGCAGACAAATAGTTTCGAATTTGTATCAAAACTTCATCGAACTAAGGAAATTTAGGAATATATTTACAATAAGAAACTTCATAATAATTTATAGTATTAAAGCTCAATTACTACAGTTCAAAGGGTTAGTGCAATATGAATATAAATATAAATAAATAAATCTCCAACAATAAATATAACAAGTGTCCAATAGGGTAACGCCAAAACTAAACGACGATGATTATTTAATTATTTTATGCAATATTTAGCTAAACAAACATTGTATATTTGAATTGTTGGCAAGTTTTCTTTTATTATAAGCTAAAAAAGCGTATGATTATATATATATATAATTTATCGAGTAGACAGATTTCGTCTCAATGGGGACTGATCACGTACTTTCCAGAATTTACGTGCAATGGTTCAAACCAAGCGCATTTACTTCGGTCTTTGAACCCATCTTCTACGCCACACATACTGTGCACTTCACGCAATTTTCAATTGTATAACAACATATATTCCCTGGTCGGTCTTCCTTTTAGGTGGAGCCCATTTCGCATCGATTTTCATCTAAGCAAATGCACTCTGGTTTAAGGTATAAACATGGAAATTCTGATCAGAGCTGGATAAGTTCTCATTAAGAACGAAGTTAGGCAATTTGATGAACCGTGTATGCTATGTTATACAATTCTTAGTTTTAATTGATAGTATATACATGTTTAAAATTTGATAACACTTCCATTGTTGGCATGGTGTCTGTTCTCTAATGAAAGGAAATAATGTTCATGGAACATAATATGTAATATAAATGAAAATTACAGGTACTGCGAGTCTCAGACCGCGTAGTGTATATATTACAAGATTTTAAATAAAACGTGACTGGGTTCCAGTCCCGTCCAAGGAAAATTTCTGGGCAGTATATGACAAGGGCCCATTAATGATGTAATCGGTTTACCGAATGTTATATTATACACTGCTTAGAATACACTGACAAATGTGTGCATATAATTTGTATGGTGTTAACGGCGTACTCGCAAAATTGATTGAAATAAATAAATGTCCACTTAATTTATAATTGATTCGAAATTCTTGTCATAAGCAAACAGTTAAAAGGGCTTTTGGAACAACGAATCCGAAGTATAAAAAAAACAAAAAAACATTAAGGGAATGCAGCCACCTTTGTGGAAAATGAAAATTTGAAATTTTCTATTGTTTACAGCATTTCTTTTAAGCGGCATTTAAGAATGAATTACGGCTTAAAACCTTTTTAACTATAATCATAAGTAATCAAATATGCAATAAATCATTGATCGTTTTATCAAGTTTAGCAAATCAGGTTATATATATATATATATATATATATATATATATATATATATATATATATATATATATATATATAAAAGAAGTATTTTAGGAATTAAAATAAATATAAATAGATCTGTCTTGAATGAAGATACCACATTTGCCACAGGTTGTTTTTGCCTGCGAGTATGGTGTTAACCCTGAAGATGGGACTGGATTTAAAATCCAGAAAATTCGGAGAAAAAGGAGTAGAAAATCTTGTTCCAACCTAATTTTCACACAAGCAGCTGATGGAGGGCTTCAAAATAAAGGGACAAGTGAATGAACCCCGGTATAGGATTGCCAAATATAGAAAATGATTCAATTGAACTACAATTAATTAAAACTAGTTGGATTTTGACGCAAGCGCATTTTGTGTATGAATATTACAAAAAGTTGGATAAAATGAAAATATTGCACGTATATTGTGCAACTTAGAAATCGATATATGTTGCGTATCTTAAACTGGAATTCAGGATCCTACGAGCATTACAGAACTGGGTTTACCATTCTTAATTACGCGTTGTTGGCTTCGAAACTCTGGTTCCACCGAGTTTTCTCAAACATGCCATTTGGGTAAACACCAATCCCATTTTATTTAACCAGTCTTCGAACAACATAGCAAAACTACCGCCAGTCGCACGCACTGACGCGTTTCGACCTTCCATGATCATCACCAGAGTATGACGGCAAACTGACTAGCGAGTATCTAACCGCATTGCATATATATGGAAAGCAAAATTATATATACGGCTCTCCCCTTTAGTAGTTCTGCATAAATTGTACGTGACTGGAAATGTCGGCTATACAATTTCCATGCAGTCACGAACATTAGTTGCAAGTATGTATTAAGTGTTGCGAACCTAGTAACAAATTAGTTCAGTTGTGACCAGAAGGATAAACCAAATGCAGCATGTTCAGAAAGTATAATCTCATGCACATTCATTTCGTGCTTACTGGCGACTCATCAGTAGGAGCCGGTATTACGCCATTTAACCACTATATATTTGATCGAAGAATGTGGAATAATAGGACGGTACAATCTCCTAAATACTGTTTGTTGCGAAGAACTAATATATATGCAAGTATGTTTGGTGTTGGTGTTTGTGTTGTGGGGTGGTGGGTTTGTTTTGGTTGGGGTGTTTTTTTTTGTGAAGAATGTGGAATAATAGGACGGTACAATCTCCTAAATACTGTTGTTAGAAACTAATATATGCAAGTATGTACATTCTTCGACCAAATATATAGTGGTTAAAGGGCGTAATACCGGCTCCTACTGATGATTCGCCAGTAAGCACGAAACGAATGTGCATGAGATTATACTTTCCGATCATGCTGCCTTTGGTTTATCCTTGTGGTCACAACTGAACTAATTTGTTACTAGGTTCACAACACCTAATACATACTTGCATATATATTAGCTCTTCGCAACAAACAGTATTTAACGAACATTAGTTGTTTGTAGCTTTCGCCACACACATATAGAATAGACAACACAATTAAAAATTAATTGATTGCGCGGCTGGTGGTAACAATTCCTTAAATCCAGTTTGCGGGCTTGAAGTAAACACCAATCCCATTTTATTTAACCAGTCGTCGACAACATAGTAAAACTACCACCCGTACGTGCTATTGGCGGTAGTTTTGCTATGTTGGTTAATACATCCACTAAAATCATACTTAATAAGCAGTGCGTTTTTATACATCCGCATATGCTTCTCCTGATTGTCGCACAGACGGAACCAAAGACAACTTTTACTTCGACCTCAGCGGTTTACCAATTAGAACAAGAAGTTCAGATTTAGTTTGGATTAAGGGTGGCACGTGTGCTCAAGCTGGGCGGTAAAGTAACGCAGAATTTCCATTTACGTGGTGAATACACTTTGAGCTTGATGCGCAACGATAATGGTGAACGATAGTTGGATAGCAACGCAGAATATAGATCATACTTATGTAGCACAAACTTCAGACGTAGTGTAAGCCATTTCACCACCCGGCGCCCACTAGCCTCTGGGCAACAGTTATCTCAAATATATCGTGTAGTAATTACTCATGGATGGCGTGGTGGCATCCAGGGTTGTCCGTCTTTTGGAACACTTATGTTGACTCGGACCATAGACTTATATGCTGTAGAAATGCAATAATGTTTTCCAGAAAAATAAATAAGAATGAACCTTAAATTAATGTAAGCAAACTCGAAAACCTGTCTTTCCGACAAATATATGAATATATACTAATATGAAAACTATCCGGGCTTGATGGCGAAAATTCGACTTTGCTTTGGATGAAGTTAGGTGAAAACATTCGCAAAGTAAGTTCTAATATTATATGTGACATAGTATTACCATTCATATAAGCACCTGACTCATTAATTACTTCTATATACGTCAGTATAAGCTAAGAATTGTATAATGTAGAAGAGGCAATTCATCCAATAGACCGGTTGCGTCATTATTGTGATCTCTTCACGTACTGTCCAGGATTTGCCAGTAGACCGGTTTCGTCCTTATTTGGAACTGATCACGTCTGTCCGAGGCAAAATCTGGAAAGTACGGGATGAGTTCCCAATAAAAACGAAACCGGTCTACTGGATGAATTGCCTTTTCTATACTATACAATTCTTAGTTTATACTGACGTATATGGAAGTAATTAATGGGTGAGGTGCTTATATCAAGATCGCAACCTTGATTATAATAATTGTTACCACCGCCCGCGCAACCAAATTTGATTTAATTATAGTATGCTAATGTACAATATTCATTGGGTCGCTTTAAAATCTATAGCGATTCTTCAAACTAGGCGCCAAATTGCAGCTAGCTTGGCTTATAATAATAGTCGAAGAGTTGTAAGACGTCAAATTAATCGCAGTATAAAAGTTGATTTCGAGGCCTTATACACCAGAAAAGCAGGAGAGATGGAAGAAGGGTTGGCATCAGGTAATGGCCTATGTTTTTCCAAAATTCTTGCACAACAGATCCGATAATATTAAATGTAAGCCAAACTATTTATGATAACATTAAAAAACTGATAATCGATGATACTTCGTATTTATAGATAGACTGAACACTTCAAAAAAATTTTTTGACATCAGCGTCAGCCCCGATCCACGTAATTATATCTGTATCAACAGAATGAAAATTTAATCTTAAATATCCATCACAGTTAGAGAAACAGAATGCGATCATATCTCTTAAACGTAACAAAGCTGCAGGCTGCGATAACTTGCTTTCGAGCTTCATTAAGAACAGTGTCGATATAATTTCTATAGCATTAACCAAAATTTTTGTATTATATGAAATGAGGAAACTATGCCACTTGCTTGAAGCAAGTATATCGTCGTTCATATCTTTAAAAAAGAAGTAATTCGTTTTATAATCATCGTAGTACCACCTCGATTTTAGTCCTATCTAGGTTATTTTCTCGGATTAACTTGTGATGTTCTAACGCTTCGCATGAATTACAATACAGTGAAGATCAAGCCGGGTTCCGGTCAGGACGAGGCGTTATAGATAAAAATATTACCTAGTTCTTGAACAGCGACATGTATATCGCCTTCCCTCAATAGCCGCCTTTCTACACTTCAAGGGCGCGTCTCACTCATTTGGTTACGATTTGGTTTACAATTCTAACGAAAAGTTGTATTTCCACCAAGTTTGTCAATATTATACGCGATCTTTACACAAATTCTTCTAGTCGTGTTGAAGTCTACAACTAATTAACACAGATTTTACTACTAAAATGTCAATTTTCTCATATTGTTTAATTTTTTAATAGAGGCTATTATGAACAACGCTTTTGTTCTGTCGACTTATACAGTGGCGAGTGTTAGGTGGTAAGACAGTCCTTATACAAGGATATTTTCTGATCCTTATCTTGCCACTTGTAGCCAAGTCTGCCATTAAGGCTAATACTTGTGGAAAACCAGGAAGAAGCCCAATTTTTCTTCGCCACAATATGGAGACCAAGTAGTCTCATATGTCTAAGAAGGTGGATCACTTATTTTCAGTATACATACATACGCCCAACCTAAAATTTCCAATGTAACTATTCTAAAATTTAACGTGAATTATAATCTATCAGACAGAGGCGATTTTAGCAAGCTAACATATGAATTACATAATTTTTAAAATTTAAAACGCAACTCATGTTTATGTGGTTAGCATATTTGTCAGATTGACGGCGAACTAATTATTTCGGCTCTTATTAATGTTATTATTATTAATATTAATAATTTCATATTCTGAGAATGTATGCAGCTGTTTAACTTTTCATTTCTGCGAATAACGGTTTACAACAAGCATTGCCAACGATTTCAACACAAGTCCTGTTAACTGCATCCGGGTAGGAGTGAACAAGGACTCTGAACGCATATAATGTTAATTGAGTCAGTGAAAATTCTAATAACGAGACAATAATAGCGAATGTTCTGTCAATCAACTCAACCGTGCATCCTTGCTACACCCAATTTGAATAATAATAATAGTTTTTGACGAAAAAATCAACATGTATAATAATTTATTTTTAATTTTAAATTCACTATTATCATTGTAGAAAAGAATTCGATTATATTTGTCTTCGGAAATTTCTCACCAATGTCGTTATGTAATATGCTGCAACAATTATTATCCACCCCTTTCTATTCGTTGCATGTCCTCAACAACGCTGACAGCAATTTGCCAGTGTCAGTCTACCTGAACACATAATTGTTCCGAGTTAGACCAGAGTTCAGTATAACCAAAATTCCATTAGGTGAGATAATATATTTTGCCACAATTTAATAAACAGAATCGTCAACTCCAATAACAACGAGTAAACTTGGTTAATTGTTCAAACTTTACATTACGACCTGAGAGATAGATAGTTATTAAAAGGAACAAATCAATAAATAGATATATAAACAGAGAGAAGTATAGACAACAAGATTCATAGGTTAATATAAATACACACAGAAATACATATTTATACATATAGAAAGATAGGTAGAGGGATAGATAAAATGAAAGAGGAAAGATAGAAAAATAAATAGATAGATAGCAAAATAAGAAAATATAAAAATATATACTTAGATATATACACATGTGAATAAACATACAGATAGATAGATAGATATCAATAAATAGATATATAGGTGCATAGATCCATATATAGAGGCAGATATACTGGTAGATAGATGGATGGACAGTCAAACGCACAAATATATACACATATATATATAGATAAATAGATAGATGGCTGTATGAATGGTATATATCGTTAGATATATTTAAAGACATAGATAGATAGATAGATAGATAGATATATAGATAGATAGATAGACATATATATATATATATATATATATATATATATATATATATATATATATATATATATATAGAAATTTAGATAAATTAAGAGATAAATAGATATTCAGATAGACAGTCTGGTGTATAAATAGGTGGGTTTGTAAATAGTAACGTAGCTAGTTAAGCACTCAGGTAGGTAAGTAGATAGTTCGACAGTTAGATTGATAGAGCCAAAAAATATCTTCTGCGGAAAAACGAACATCATGGCTGTATAAGCAGAATTTAAGGATAAGTTCTTATAGATTTTAAAATCAAATAAAAAAACGAGACTTTCAATCTCTTTTTATAAAGAATAGCATTATCTGAAATGCAATGAAATTGACGGCATGAACATGCATCTATCAAATGGCGGCGAAAATCTTTTTTGCTTTCTATTAGAGCATTCTTTTTCAGCTCAAAGTGCATGGAGGTTGCCGCATGATTCTATCTTTATTTTGCATAACACTATTTGAATTTCGCCAACACTACCGGATTATTAAACGTGATATATCTCAATCGAAATTTCTCTTACCTCTTCAGATCGAACCGCCATATCAACATTACAGTGAAATAAAATTTTCGGGCTGGTATTATGACGTACAATAAAAAACTGACAAAAGGACGATGAGAATTTAATTTTAAATGTATGTCTGGTTGACCTTATGGATGAGTGGTAAAATGAAAAATCTTCAGACACTCTTTAAAAACAATTCCATATTTTTTATCCAATCACACAACATTTCAAAGCGACGTCAGTCGCACTTAGTGACGCGGATCGACCTTCCGCTAAAATATTTGCCTAATCAGAGCGTGACAGCAAACTTTCTAAAAAGTACTAATATATAATTAAAGAAGAAGAGAGAAGCGACATATCCGTCTTCCCATGCCTTACATATGCATCGCAGTTATAGCCCACGTTGGACAGTTTTCCGACGAGTTCTGAAAACGAAATTCTTATAATGAAATTTGCGATCTTGATATAATCACCCTGTCCCATTATGTACATACATTTGTCAGTATAAATTAAATTTTTTTATGGTGAACAAAAGGTAATTTAACAAGTAGACCGATTTCGTCCTTATTGGGAACTCATTCCGTAATGCCGAGAATTTTCCGCGGACAGGGCTTGCATCATGGCCCGTCTGCTTCGGAATCTGTTTCTCTATCCACTAAGCCAACTCGCCGCCGACTAAACAAAATTTTCACCAAAATACCAAAATATGTTCTTGTTTAGCTTTTCTTCACATAAAAGAAAGGCTAATCAAGAAACATTAGTTAGTATATAGCTGAAACTTATGTAAAGTGTGCAGCAGGGTAGCTCAGTGCTTAGAGCACCAGATTCCGACGAAAACTTGCCCAAGTTCGAGCCCTGCCCACCACAAATTCTGGACAGTACTTGATGAGATGTCCTTAAAGACGAAACCGGTTTACTGGTTGCATTGCCTTTTGTACATTGTATAATGCTTATTATATACTGACAAATGCATGTACATAATGGGTCAGGTTTTTATATCAAGATCGCAAACTTGATTATATTACTTGATGAAATTTGAAGTTTGAAAGTTGCCCAAAAGTAAGGCATTCATAGGTATTATTTAGAGTGCTTATTTATACTCAGGCTAGGAATTTTAACACAGTATTCAGTGTTATTCCTTGAGGACATTGAACAACTGTAACTTCATAAATTTCAGACGCATCTAAATTGCATTTCGAGTGATACAATAAAAAGTGGTTTAAATTATTTTCCTCACTATTGCATCACATTGCATAACCGTCTTCCAAAAGGTATCTGCTAACAACACCTGGAAAATTTTACGCTGTCATATACGGCACCATACGTGATCTAGTCCAAGAATATCACAATAATACTATAATTAGCACAACTTGTTTCATAAAATAGGTTTCATGACTTGAAACGAACTGGGGACAAATGAAGGACACCGACGAAGTTATACGCAATATTAAGCAAAAAACATAATTGGAAATATTCTTGTGTTAGTTGCAACACAAATCAAGTGATTAACACTTCATTTTGAAATTCACAGTACGTGAAGTGTTCTCAATTACATGGAAGCCGGTCCAAGGGATGAATTTCATTTTATACACTATACAATACCTACTATGTACTGAAAATATATGTATATAATGGGACTGGTATTAACATGAAGATCGCAAACTTGATATAAATAATTTCAATGAAATATTAAGAATGTACACACTAGTATGAGTACGTTTCTGATTCTATTTTTAATCTAAGAAATATCGAACAGAAAATGTTGAATCATTTTGCGCAGTGCTGTCCTTCTTGTTGTGGATTTGACCGCATTTTTCTTCTGCGGGACAATTGATAGCACTCTTAGGTCGGTAAAATCTTGAATATTGTACATTTTCAGGTGCTCTGATTATTGGCCTTGATTGATGGGTTCTCACTTGTCCCTTCTTTTTTAAGCCTTCCATCAGCTGATTGTCTGAAAATGACGTTGGAACAAGATTTTCCACTCTTCTTTTTCCTAATTTTCGGGACTTAATTTCCAGTCCCATCTTCAGGGTTGACACAATATGCACTGGAATAAAACACAACTTGTGGCAAATGTGGTATCCTCATTTAAGACAGATATATTTATATTTATTTTAATTCCAAAAGTATTTTTAATTGTCTTCCTCATATCCGGTCTTCATATCTTGTCTCTAATATTCAAATGTATACAAAAACTTATCCCTGTCCCCCTCCCCGCACACAACCACCTATAAACAAATGTGTATTCTACTAAAGTGACAATTATGGAATAACTATAAGCAAACCTAATGGATTGTACCGTCCTATTATTCCACATTCTTCTACCAAATATATAGTGGTTAAAGGGCGTAATACCGGCTCCTACTGATGAGTCGCCAGTAAGCACGAAACGAATGTGCATGAGATTATACTTTCCGTTCATGCCGCCTTTGGTTTATCCTTCTGGTCACAACTGAACTAATTTGTTACTAGGTTCGCAACACCTAATACATACTTGCATATATATTAGGTCTTCGCAAAAAACAGTATTTAACCTAATGGATTGACATGCATGCCTATCCATGATGTCTATATTTTTTAAATTGCTGTTTCGGACGCATGGAGAGATCAACAAAATTTTGATTTAACATTGCAGTAATCCTCATATATCCCAGTCTACCTAATCCCATCCACATTTGCCACAAGTTGTGTTTTATTCCTGTGCGTATTGTGTCAACTCTGAAGACGGGTCTAAAAATTAAGTCCCGAAAACTAGGAAAAAGTAGGAGTGGAAAATCTTGTTCCAACGTCATTTTCAGACAATCAGCTGATGGAAGGCTTAAAAAATAAGGGATAAATGAGAACCCATCAATCAAGGCCAATAATAGGAGCACCTGAAAATGTACAAAATTCAATATTTTACCGACCTACGAGTGCTATCAATCGAACAGTAAAGTTGGAAGTTCATTGATATTATTCATGACATTATCCAATAAGTCGGCAACTGCTTTAATCGAGTTATTATGCTAATTTCATCTAGTCTATGTGGATTGCAATTATTCATGAACTTCAGTATAACTGACATAGTCAATTGAAAAAATGACACTTTTCTTGTAAAAAACTAAACATGGTTGCTTTTTTCTAAACTTGCTCCTGATTAAAGAATTCTTTTTGTTCATATAGCATGCAAAAGAGATTCGCAATTTATTCAAACAAGGTCTACTTTTTAAACAAAAATTTCATTATATGAATACATTTGTCAGTTTAAATCTAAGCATTTTATAATGAATAAAAGGCAATTCACTCAATTGACCGATTACATCCTTATGGGGAAATCAACACGTACTGTCCAGACTTTGCCGCAGATCGCAACCTTGATTTAAGTAATTGTTGTCACCGCCTGTGCAACTAATGTTCGTCTAATGACGGTCTAATTTTAATTTGATGTTTGTGCTTACCATGTTTCCGTAGCCGAGAATGTTATATAACCTAATAAACAAGAATTTATTTTGCTAAAAGTTGTTTACCTGTGAGTACGTTGTCAACCCTAAAGATGGCACTGGTAATGATGTCCCCAAAAATTTAAAAAAAACATTCTAAAAAACGGATTTAGAGCGACGAGACCAATGAAAGCCCATCAATCAATACAAAAAGCAAGCTGTGAAACTGGAAATGTAAATGTATAAAAAAATTACTGACCTATGAGTGTTATCAATTGTCCCGCAATAGACTACTGCGGAAACAGCTTGACAGACGTCTTAGTCTCACTGCGAATGAATTTGTGAAGTAGAAATAAATTGTCATATTTTAAACTTTTGTTCTTGTTATACGAGGTGTAGGTAAGAAGTTACAAAGAAATACAAGGCTATATATATATATAACTATTAATACTTAAAGGGTACATGTCTACCTCGTTTTGGGTAAAGGATAGTTCTTTCTCAAAATTATCGTAATAATGAACTATCAGCTTAAATACATTTTAAGTGATAGACTATGTATAAACTATACATCTACAAAAATAATACTTTACACAGAAGAAGAAACTGTACAATATCGTAAATACTTATCATATTGCCTTTACGAGTTTAAATAGGCTATCATGTTTATATAATTTTGACAATGTCGGGCAAACCGAAAACAAAAGTCTTAAAAGGAAGAAAAAATGTGATCTTCGGATAAAATTGATCATGAGTACAATATATTATGTGATAATTGTTAGGTACAATGGGAAGGGTGCTATGAGACGCAAGAAGTTGATTGTGAGAAAAGTTATCACGATCTACGCAATCAATGACTTTTCAATTACATAAGTTGATACATAAACTGTCATTTTAATTTAATAAACATTTATTGCACGGACTGTGATACGAATTACTTCTATTCAGAATTACGATCTTGATATAAACACCTGACCCATTAAGTAAATACATATATCGGCATAAACTAAGCATCGTACGGTGTAGAAAAGTTAATTCAACCAGTAGACCGGTTTCGTCCTTATAAGAAATCATCACGTACTTTCCAGAATACATTATAATCAAGGTTGCGAACTTGATATAAACACCTGACCCATTAAATTCTTATATTTTGTCAGTTTAATCTAAGAATTGTATGGTGTAAAAAAGGTAATTCATCCAGTAGACCGGCTTCGTTCCTATTGGGAACTCTTCACATACTGTACACAATTTCCCACGGACAAGGCTCGAACCTGGGCACGTCTGCTTCGGAATCTGGTGCTCTAACCACTCAGCCACCTCGCTGCACACTAAACACAATTTTCAGTTTTATACTAAATAATATTTCTTGGTTAGTCTTTCCGCAACCAATTTTCATTTAGCCGAATTTAATGGTAAATTCAGTACCTCGTCAACGTGCAGCGTGCTGTCTATCCTATATTCACAGATTGGGGTGGTTAGTTGGAACTTTAGAACACAATGTATGCTATACAGGCTCCATCTAAAGGAACAACTGACCAAGAAACAATAGTTAGTATATAATTGTTATCTGTGTTTAGTGTGCGCCTCGACGTCTGAGTGGTTAGAACAGCAGATTCCGAAGCGGATATACCCAGATTCGAGCCCTGTCCGCGGCACATTTTGGACAGTAAGTGGCGAAAGCCTAATAAAGATGAAACCGATCTACTGCATTAATTTCCTTTTCTACATTGTCCAATACTTTTTTTAAACTGACAAATGCCTCTAAATGATGGGACGGGAGTGTGCATCAAGATCGGTACCACTGATTTAAATAATGACCTTAACTACACTATGTTGTGTCCTTGTTTGATAAATTGAATTTGTCACATTTTTCTCAAGCTCGCAAACTTTGTTTAAAGAATACAACTAAACAATATTTATCGTGCGGATGGTGGCAACAATTCGTTAAATCAAGTTTGCGGGCATGAAGTAAACACCAATCCTATTGTTTTTAACAATTGGCGGTAGTTTTGTTATATTCTTCGACGACTGATTACATAAAATAGGTCTCGTTCAAAGAATTTTATGATAATTTATTACCTGATCTGCGTTTTGACAAACCCAAATACAACTCCAGTTGTTTAGTTTATTCAAAAAATATTTCTTCGACCGCTACGTTCTTCAGTTTATCCATCATATGAGAACTGTTTGTGTAACTATATATATATATATATATATATATATATATATATATATATATATATATATATGTGTGTGTGTGTGTATGTATGTGTGTGCATGTATGTGTGTGTGTGTATGTTCATTTGTGTGTGGTGTAGGTTAATATATATTTCAATATGAGTTATTAACGAGCGAGAGATATTAGTAGGCATGTCTGTCCTTGTAGAAAGAAGACGCATATTTACTCTAAATGAACTCGAATATAATGAGTTTGTGCAAAATTTGGTATCCACTTAATAATAGATGTAGTCTGGCCACTAACAGTAACGTGTTAGACGTGTTGTCCATTGTTTTCCCAGTACTTCAGTCAACCATACGAGCACAATAGGCTTGTATCGCTTGTAGACTGACAACGCAATATGTGAAACAGAGCTCTCGTTTGTAAATGCTTAATAAAACGAGAAAAACAAGACTAATAAAAAGTAGCAACAAAAGCATCAACTACAACAACTTTAAGCATAGCATTTAGTTATATATATATATTCCCGACATACGCGTACAAATCAATTGAATTTTTTCTAAATTAATTAATGCTTGCTTTTAAGAAATTAGTTCGTTTAATTAGTGCAATTACTTGCTAGGTTTAGTTGAAAAATCGATAAATATTGAGATTTTCGCGCAATTGTACACGTTAAACCACATATTCATCCATAAACTGTAAATTTACATTGAAGGAAATTTTGTGTCATATTTACTACAGTGCGGTTGTTGCCAATACGATGATTTTATAATGAATCGTTTTATGCTGTCACTTTAAAAAAATTTAAATTGTGTTACATTTTTTGTATGCCTATATTTGGGGCTGATGAACTTCTCTTATCTTTTGCCGTTGCGAAAATTGTCGTGATGGATATTAGCGCTGTAAACAACTAGAACTTGGAATTAAACACACCAAAAATTACTTTTAATGGTTGTTAAATTTTACCTAAGGTATCTTACCATTCTTTAAATCAAATTTGCGAGCTTGAAGTAAACACCAATCCCATTGTATTTAACCAGTCGTTGGACAACGTAGCAAAACTACGGCCAGTTATGTTGTTCGATGACTGGTTAAATACAATGGGATTGGTGTTTACTTCAAGCTCGCAAACTTGATTTAAAACATTGTTACCACCACCCACGCATTCAATTATTGTTTAATTGTGATATCTGACCATCTTTTGATTATTTTCAAATTTTTGCCATTGATTGTCATCCTCTACATAGCTAATATTTAACTTCTGCTGCACGCCATAATATCGTGCTAATTTTTCGTAGACCTAAGCGATATGTCGCAAAAGTCATTTCAATAACTTCAGTCTATCGAAAAGATCTTTTAATTCCTACACTACTACACAGCGATATTGTGACGTATGTACAGAATGTCGATAAGTGAATTTCTTTCTGCCACTGTGTTAATTCACGTACATGTAAGAGATTGCAGCATAAGATTGCCTCATGCTATTGGGCCAACAACGAGAACTAGTTACGCCAACCGACGAGAGATGAGCAAGCAAAAACACATTTGTAAATGGGAAAATACTTTTAATTAATCCAGAATTTGATACGTCCTCTTGGCTCCATATGAACTATCTATGCTTACTGCAAAAAGTCTGCATTATTTGCCACTTGCCAACCACTGATAGGTCTCTTCCTCTATTAAATTTATAGACAGACGATCCTCACCTCTGGCATCTTATTTAAATTATGAGAAAAACATTTTAATTGCCGCTTTTATAACTGAAAATGAAGCTAGAAGAAGCAGGATGTCAGAATATTGTAGCAAATAATTGTATTAAAGTAACAAAACTATCGCCAGCTGCAACGCACTGAAGCGTTTCGACCTTCCATGATCATCATCAGAGTACGACGGCAAACTGACTATCGAGGATCAAACCGCATTGAATATATATGAAAATCAAATTTAGATATGCGGATTTCACCTCTAGCAGTCTCGCATACATTGAACTTGACCGGAAATGTCGGCTGCACAATTTCTATGCCGTCACGAACATTAACAGTTTATAGCTTTCGCCACATATCCATATATAGGCAATACAATTTAACAATAATTGATTGCGCGGGTGATGGTAACAATTCTTTAAATTAAGTTTGCGATCTTGAAGTAAACACCAATCCCACATGCATCAGTGTGTTTCAACTGGCGGTAGTTTTGTTGTTGTTCGACGACTAGTTAAATGCAATGGGATTGGTGTTTACTTCAAGCTCGAAAACTTGATTTAAAGAATTGTTACCACCACACGCGCAATCAATTACTGTAAAATTGTATCAATCTAGTTTTTTATGAAATCAAACGCATAATCAAAAGCCTGGTTTCAGTAACCTTTACAGGTATGACACATAATATATCTAGTGATCTGTGTTTTAAGTCGCATTGCCAACGACTTTATTTGAAGTTAACACCATTGATGCTTGAATTGTCATTCGTATAGGAGATCGTACCGTCAAACTGTCTTACATAAATTGTCAAAATATATAGTTGGTATAGGGCGTAGTATCAACTCCTACTGATGAATTGCCAGTTGGTACGAAACACATGTGTACATGGAATTATACATTTCGTTCGTGCTGACTTTGGCTTTACATTTTCGGCCTATTTGAGAAAAAACTTTTAAATTGACACAAAATATTCTTTGCCTAATTAAATATCATTAGATGAGTTTTGAATCCACCTTAATATAAACTTTCAGGTTAAAACAAATCCACGTGTAAGTATTTATTAGGTGTTGCGATCCTAGTAACAAATCCACGTGTATTACTGTGCACAATTAGTCAAAATAGGAGCCTGAAAGTCCGAAAAATGTCGATAAGAAATATTAGACGGATGATTTCCAAGTATTAAATTTGTTAGAAAAGGGTGGTTTTAAAATAATTTACATACATTTGGCAGTACACACGAAGTATTGTATAGTGTGGAAAACACTATTCATCCAACAGACCGGTTTCGTCTTTATTTGATTCTGCTCAGGTACTATCCTGAATTTGCCATAGAGAGGGCGCGAACTTGCGCACGTATGCTTCGTAATCTGCTGCTCTAACCACTGAGCCACCCTTCCACACTAATTATTAACACCGTCCGCGCAACTAATGTTCGTTTTATCAAATAAATATTTATTTCAGTACTACTTCCTCAAGTAGTATGGTGTCTGTTCTATAATCACAGATTGTGAATTATTTGTTGGAACTTCCGGTTAAAAGGCTACACGTAAAGGAATGTCTAACCAAGAAACATTACTTAGTATATAGCTGATAATTGTGTGTAGTTTTCGGCAGAGTGGCTCAGTGTTTGTAGCGCCAGATTCCAAAGCACACGTGCCCATGCTAGAGCCCTGTCCGCGGCCAATTCTGGACAGTACGAGAGGGGATACCAATAAAGACGAAACCGGTCTACTGAATGAATTGCCTTTTTAAAATTATACAATGCTTAGTTTAGATTGACAAATTTATATGCATTTTAATCCAGTCGTCGAACAACATAACAAAACTACCGCCAGCTGCAACGCACTGTTATGTTAAATACTGTTTGTTGCGAAGAGCTAATATATATGCAGTATTAGAGTTTGCGATACCTGTACACAATTAGCTGCACAGAAGGATACTTTCCGTTCATGCTGCCTTTGGTTTATTCTTCTGGTCACAACTGAACTAATTTGTTACTAGGTTCGCAAAACCTAATACATACTTGCACTGTTATGTTGTTCGACGACTGGTTAAATACAATGGGATTGGTGTTTACTTCAAGCTCGCAAACTTTATTTAAAGAATTGTTACCACCACCCGCGCAATCAATTATTGTTTAAATTTATATGCATATTGGGTAAGTTATTTATTTCAAGATGCCAAACTTGATTAAAGTAATCGTGATCACCGTTCGCATGACTAATTTTCGATTAATTTTTGGAGGCAAGTTAGCTAAAATTACGCGGTTAATGTGAACCTTGTAAGCCACAGAGTATTAAAAACCCGTTTAACCCCTACATTTTACTGCATCGTTTTTCTGCATTTCTACTGGTTTAAAAATGATTGTCCAGTTGTTTCGTAAAAATTTAACACCAACGTAGTCATTTTAACACATTTTTTAGACTAAAATTAAACTAGAATTGACCACCGTCAATAAACATACGGCATTCCACATTACTTCTGTCTTCGAAGGAAAGAATATGTGTAAACAATTTCAAGTTAAGCACGAATCAAGATCTTTAGTTTGCAACTGGTATGAAGCACTTAGCGTTGAGACAGTGTTACGCCTGCAAATCGAGATTTTAAATCATGCATACTTTTAGCTTTTCTGTAGACTGAACTATTTCGGAATTAGATAATGTTTGTGAGAGAGAATTAATATGGATGAGGCTGGATATCAGGTGTTGCGAACCTAGCAACAAATTAATTCTAATATGAACAGAATGATAAACCATAGAGAGCATGAACGTAGAGTATAATCTCTTGAACATTCGTTTCGTGCTTACTGGCGACTCATCAGTTGGAGTCATTATTACCCACTTTACCAACTGTATATTTTGGTGAGGACTGTCGAAACATAGGACGGTACAATCCTATAAAGTTAGCTTCACTACCACAGGTTTACAAATTCGTATAGGAGATTGTACCATCCTATTTTCCCAAATTTCTCACCAAATATATAGTAGGTAAAGGGCGTAATACCAGCTCAAACTGATAAGTCGCAGTAAACACGAAACAAATATGCACGAGATTATACTTTCAGTTCATGCTGCCTTTGTTTTTTTCCTTCTGGTCACAACTGAACTAATTTGTTACTGAGTCCGCAACACCCAATACACTATATATGCATTATTTGTAAGCATTCGCGAATAAAACGTGCCGTTTCATTTTATCAATGTGTAGAAATTGAAGGCCTAAATTTAATCTGATGTAAAATTAGGATTCGAACAGGCTGTAATGTGTACTCAATTGCTAAGAAGCTGCCCGGTAAAGTCTAGTAGAAATCGAAGCCATTCGACCACTCGAGAATTACAAACACCGAAGAGTGCCCAAAACACGAATGCCTACGTGAATTAAACTTTGGCACTGAGGCCATTTCGTCACCAAATGCCACCCTCATTATCTTTTTCGGCGGTAGTGGCTGGTGTTAATGTCAATTATGGCAGCCTTAGGCAAAATCGAGCGAAGCATCATAGTTTACTTTCAAGGTATTGATAAATATAGGCCTTTGGTATCGATAAGGTTCAAGATAATGCTTGCTGTATGTCTGGCCAGAACTCGACATCCGTTGGGCTTGAATTGTTTTAGCTACGATTTACAAAACATTATCAATATTATTTACTGTCTTTATGCTAATAGTGATGTCAGTTTTGCTAATCGATAGGAAGAAAATTCTAATTCGGTCTTCTAGTTTGCCCGGGTAGCCAAGATTTTGCAAATTGTCTTTTATAAAATTGCATTTTATCTAATTAATCAGGACTTCACTGTAATGTTTGTTTCGCAGCGGTAAATCTAATGCTATTAGAGACCGCTTACCCAGACGAGGTGGAAGGAAAAAGTCCAATCAATTCAGCATTACACAGACTTTTCCTATTAGGCTAATTAGTTTAAGCAGGCAATTAATCATTTTATTTGTTGGGGATACTCGCTCAGATATGTACTAACTTTGCAATAAAAGTAAAGATTTAAAAGTAATTCAATCACACATGTGAGAACATAAATAGATGAACTTTCATCTAGTATTTGTCTTATAAATGTACTCTAATTTCTTATCTATGAATACAGACTTCTAAAAACAAAAAGACAAAAACCCACGTTTATTTTTATTCCCTCTCTTTGCAATGTGAACACGAATAACTTTCGAGACAGGACTTTTAGGCACTAAAGTATCACAGCATTCAAGCAAGACTCCTAGCTATATCACACAATTTTTTCACGGCCATCAGGCTGCGTCCTGTCCTTTTTCCTAACACTTCCTATACATTTACAGCCAGGATGTTTTTTACATGCCTCTGACAACCAAAGTAGGTCTGCTGGCCTGCGATTGGCCTGAGCGCTTGCACTACCAGCAGTGGAGGTGAAACTAGTTTCTGGCGCATTTAAAATTTGCATATGGTGCTTCTTATCTTTGGGCGGCAGACCGTCCAAGGAAATTAAAATTATGAACTCAAATCAACGGCCCGCTGTTACTGGTCAGCCTTCGTTGTCATGCTACCTACGAGCAGGATGACAATGAACACGTATCTGCCATCTCCATTGTGAATGGCTTACCAAGTGTTATCTTATAGCCCACAAACAAACATGATCAATCAATAATTATTTCACACGGCTCAGCCAACGCGTAGGATGAAACGTGTTTTTCTATTTCCTAAGTCATGCAAGGCATAAATTTATATACATATATATATATATATTTATATACACATATATATATATATATATATATATATATTGGAGAATTAATTTAAACGCCGCATTAAGCAACAAATGCAATTCGTTAACTAGACATACTTTGTTTTTTTTCGTGGCACTCACTGCTAGTTTCAAAACTGCTGCCTCTGGTATTTGGACTTTGAAAAATTGTTTCAATCTCGCAAATCATTCCCTACACATCCAAAGCTGCGTGCGTAAAATTAATATTTTTACCCTTCCGTTTAGAGTGAATTTCTGCAATATCACTTTTAACCCGGTGTTGCAACAAACAAATCCAATCTGTCATTATAGGACGGCCAATATGCCACCTAGGGTTGCGATGTGTGATTGAAGATAGGTAGCAGGATATGTGTTGTATATATAATTTTCAGTATAATCTAAGCATGCATAATGTATCAAAAGTCAGTTCAACCAATTGATCGGTTTCGTCCTTGTTGGGTACTCGTCAAGTACTGTTCAGAATTTTGTCATTGGCAGGACTCGAACTGGTACACAGTTGCTTAAAATTCTGTGACTCTATCCAACATAACAGTTACAATACTGCACACACACACACACACACATGAAATGTAAGTATCTAGTGAAAGATCAGTCTAAAGTATATATGATAGGATCCGAGAATGTATCGCGCTTGCTTCATTAGCTTGTTTTATAAAACTGAGGAGGTTGGATCAAATGAAAAAAGCTGCCGATAATGGCAGCCGAAATATATTGTTCAAGAAAGAATACAACTGTAATCATTGCAAGTATGTATTAGGTTTTGCGAACCTAGTAACAAATTAGTTCAGTTGTGACCAGGAGGATAAACCAAAGGCAGCATGAACGGAAGGTAATCTCATGCACATTCGTTTCTGTGCTTACTGGCGACTCATCAGTAGTGCCGGTATTACGCCCTTAACCACTATATATTTGGTAAAAAGAATGTGGAATAATAGGACGGTTTATCCTTCTGATCACAACTGAACTACTCTTACTAGGTTCGCAAACCTGATACATACTTGCATATATATTAGTTCTTCGCAACAAACAGTATTTAACTGTAATCATTACTGCGTTAGTCAAAACGCAGATAAAACAAAATACTAAACGAACATTGGTGGCGGGTGGTGATATTACATTATTATAATAGTATCAAGGTTGCAGTCTTGATAAACAGATATTGCCTTCCAACCATGTGCGGCAGGATAAGAATTCAGCGGTTAGAGCACCAGATTCCGAGGCAGACGTGCCCAGGTTCGTATCCCGTCCGCGGCAAATTCTGGCCAGATACGAACTGATGAGATCTGGTGCTCCCAATAAAGGAACCGGCGCGAATCGAACGATGAATTCATATTTCACATTCATACCGGCCTTAGTTTATACTGACATATATAAGTAATTTATGGGTCAGGTGTTTATATCAAGACCGCAACCTTGATTATAATAAACAAAATACTATTTTGGTTACAGCGCAAACCAAGCAAATTCTTTATTAGTCATTTGAGATAATCTCAATGGGTTCTTCAATATTTTACATCTTTGCAATTTAATTGAGTATTGTATTCGTTATTTAAACTTAAACATTTATTATTTTAACTTAGTTCATTATGCGAACTATGGCCATGACGACGTATTAAATGCAGCGAGAAAAGATGGCTTTTAGTTCAACTTTGGAATATCCTACTGTACGAAGGCTAAATAAAATTTATCGATGTATGACTTATCCGATACAGAAATGATTAACGGTTAGTTTAGGGCATAGAAGAATAGCTAAATATTATACGTTTAATTAAATGATAATCGAAGGTAGTCGAGCACGATGTATTCGACTTTCGCTTGAACAGCAGTGGTTCAGAACGGGTTTCACTCTTCATTTCAGCGATTTTGAGTCTATTTCGAAAATCATAATGTTGGTATCGACAATAAAATTAAATAATAATTGATTGCGCCGGTGTTGGTAACAATTTTTTAAATCAAGTTTGCGAGCTTGAAGTAAACACAAATTCAATTTTATTTAACCAGTCGTCGAACAACATAGTGCGTGCGACTGGCGGTAGTTTTGCTATGTTGTTCGACGACTGGTTAAATATAATGGGATTGGTGTTTACTTCAAGCTCGCAATCTTGATTTAAAGAATGATGTTTGTACTGTTTAACGTGGATTTTTTTCGTCTTTAAATAAATAAACTATCAATGTTTGCGCGAGAGGTGATAAAAATTATTTAAATCAAGTTTGCGAGCTAGAAATAAACACCAATCCCATTATATAAAAAATTGGCAGCATATAATTTGCTTGGATATTATTGACAAACGAGAATTCTGGTGGTTGGAAAAATTTCTCTGATCTTCCTTGTTTTCTAAAAACACTGCGCTTTGATCCTCGAACGTCAGTTTTCTTTCGAGATTCTAGTGACAATCATGGACGGTTGCAACGCGGCCGTCAAAGGCCGCCAAAAGCCATCAAAGTCCACCAAATGCCGCCGAGATATTATCAAGAAACAATCGGAATTCAGCCCTTGTTCGTCGGAACACAGATCAGATAATTTTGATGAATCCAGTTTCGCAATTTCTCCAGTCCTTTAAGCAAGATTGTGTTATTGCTGATTGTTTTTTTTTAAACTTTAACGACACGTCAACTAACATGGGATTGACGTTTATCCGAAATTCGCAAATTTGATTTTAAAGTGGTAAATAGTTATTGAATAGCCGCGATTTGCTTTCGCAGGTTGTTGCTTTGCACCCAGCCTGAACGAAGACGAAACGATAGGATTAATGGTTTTATCCATCTTTACATGCCTGTAATGGGTATTATTTGCCATTCCTTTGCGTATTGTATTTTGTCTCTACTTTTGAATTGGTGTAAACACAATGTTACGAATAAATTGGAAATTAAGTCAAAAAAAATACAGCAATCTATTTCAGCAATAGGCATTCACTTTTCAACACGTTCCAAGATAATGATGTAGTCTTTATTAAAATCAGCTTTGTTGACATAAAATAAATTCCATTCATGTTTAATTTATCGCCAGCCGCTCAACATTTCATGCTTACATCATTTAACTAATCTTTATCACATTACGCAAGTTGCGTGGCTTCGACTACACCTAAAAAGTAGCCGGACACAATAAATGTGTGCGGTGGTGAGCTTATGAGCCTTTATGGTGCTTATCATCTCTGATTTATGTGTTACATAGACGCACATAGTCTAGCTATTGGTAATTAGGAACGCGTACGTTTTAGTCTTAGCGGCAATGTGCTCAAAGTAGTCATTAACAAACGATTTCATTATATAATTAAACAAGCATCGGTTGCGCGGGCGGTGATAAAAATTATTTGAAGCAAGTTTTCGATGTTCATATATACACCTGCTCCGTAATATACATACATTAGTCGGTATAATCTAGGTGTTGTACCGTTTACAAAAGGCTGTCATCCAGTAGACTGGTTTCGTCCTTATTGGGAACTCATCACGTACTGTCCGCGGCAAATTCTTAACAGTACGTGATGAGCTTCCAGTAAGGACGAAACCGGTCCACTGGATGAATTGCCATTTCCCCACTATACAATACTTAATTTATACTGACAAATGTATGTACATAATAGGTCAGAAATTCATATCAAGATCGCAACCTTGATTAAGAGTTCTTTAAATATTCACAACCTTCGAGATAAGAGCAGAATTGTAATACACTCGAATGATTTCTTATTTCTTCTCCAATGATATTAATTCATTTTCAAATAATATTAAATTTAGAAATTTTACAACTCCATATTCATTTATGCAAGGGGAGTGGACAATATTGCCACTGGGATACTTTTTGTTGCGGAGACCTAATATGTATGCAATTAGATAGTGATATTGCGCACATAGTAACAAATTAGTTCAAATAGGACCAAGAAGGATATACCAAAGTCATCATGAACGGAAGGTATAATCTCATATGCACATTCGTATCGTGCTTACCGGCGATTCAGCTTTAAGAGCCGATATTACGCCCTATGCTCACTAAATATTTCGGTTACGAAGATGGGATAGTTGGACGGTACAATCTTCTATACAAATGTTTATGCCAGCAATGGTGGAGCTGACTTCATATAAGTTCTTCGACATAGCGATTTTACATTCTATAATATATATATATATATATATATATATATATATATATATATACCGAGTTTGTAAGGGTAACCTACGTTGGATCAAATTGTCCTACATTCCTCAATTAAATATTTAGTAGGCATATGGTGTAATACAAGCTCTTACTGATGTGCCGCAAGTAAGTACGAATCAAATGTGTATGAGATTATGCCTTCCATTTATGCTGAATTCAATTTATTTTTCTTTCCCTGGTTGAACTCACATGTTACAACGTGCGCAACAACAAATACAAGACTGTTGTTTTATTTTAATGTATGTTGAAACATATGAATTTAATTGTAATACATTTGGGAGATAACATCTTTAAAAACAATACAGCTCAAAGAATTATGCACAGGGTTTTCAACTAACTGACGGATTCTGCTTATGTGGAGAAAGACTGAACATGCATAAATGGCCTACTATTCATTTATGCAACCTGGTATTAAAAAATCAATCTGTACGAGAATTCTGGTGGTTGGAAAAATTTCTCTGGTCTTCCTTGTTTTCTAAGAACACTGCGCTTTGATCCTCGATAGTCAGTTTTCTTTCGAGATTCTAGTGACGATCATGGACGGTTGCAACGCGACCGTCAAAGGCCACCAAAAGCCACCAAAGTCCACCAAATGCCTCCGAGATATTATCAAGAAACAATCGGAATTCAGCCCTTGTTCGTCGGAACACAGATCAGATGATTTTGATAAATCCAGTTTCGCTATTTTTTTCAGTCTTTTATTCAAGATTTTGTCATTGCTGATTTTTAAATTTTAACGATACGTCAACTAACATGGGATTGACGGTTATCCGAAATTCGCAAATTTGATTTTAAAGTGGTAAATAGTTATTGAATAGCCGCGATTTGCGTTCGCAGGTTGTTGCTTTGCACCCACCCTGAACGAAGACGAAACGAATACGTACTTGGAACTGAGGATTAATGAGATCGTTGCGAAACGGATAGTCCAAAGCGAGAACCAGCTAACGCAAATCGTGCATGAGGCTAGTAATTCGCAATCTTTCAAATGATATTAATAACTATTTGTCCTCAAGAAGATGCATTCAGAATTTTCCATCAAAGAGCCTTAGTTACTACAGTATTCAATCACTGTACACCTTTGTTTAAATCAGGTTTACGGACTTAATATAAACCCAAGTACCACTTTTATCAAATTGCAAAATGTTGCAAAATTATCGTTGGTCAACAATGTGCACACTGGCCGTTTCCTTATTGGCCAATTTCGCTTTTTAAGGTAACACTCAAAAGTTGGTGAAATCTAAAAGTACACAGTTTTTAAAAGTTAAATGAATTTATTTATTTTTTATAAGAAGCAAATTGAAATATATAATCATTTGTAATATTGTAATTGAGATCACAGACTTTAACCATGTAATTGCGTATTTGAAGTAAAAAAAGTACATTACGTGCATAAGGGTAGCATTTTTCTCCAAATTCTAGCAATGCTTTGTGAGGATCGGAAAGTATAAAGTCAAATATTAAAGTAGTTGTGGGTAAATGTCAGTCAAAATGGCCAATTGAAAACATTACGTAAATGCTAAAAATGGATTCTTTTAATGTACAAATTAGTCAAATCACCTAGCTGCAGCTAACGTTAATGGCCATATTTGAATTACCTTAAAGCCACAATGAACTTCAACTTGCACACAAGGCAAGTGCAGTTCAGCCTTATTGGCCGTGATAGCGCAAGGCAGCAATGGCAAAGTTGAACTCTACGTTTAAAAACGCGCCGATTCTTGTTATAAATGACGCGCATGCAAGAATCACGCTGTCGAAATATGCTTAGACTGTTGCTAAGGCATCTTCGAGGTGGTTGCTACATCGCTCTTCGCTGTTTAACCTCAGCAACAAACGAGTGAATATGATTTTCTTCATGCTAATAGGAATGAAGATTCGTGGCCATTTTGGAAATCATAATCGATTAACAGTTATATATATATATATATATATATATATATATATATATATATAATTTAATAAAAAGTGCAGAAACCGGAAGTTACGTTAGTCGGTATGCAAATGAAAGAAAAGCATTATCTATAAGCCTCTGTCTGGCAATTTCGGCCACACGGGAATCATTACCAAATAAGAGCGAATTACGCCTCGTACAGAGGAATAATCTTAAACACCCTAAGTAATACTGATGCCAGATCAACATCTTTTGATTTTGTGCAGGTTAGATTGTATGTAGCATGTTTTACACATTAAGAAAACTCATCTATTTACAAGTATTGCGGATTTAGTCTAATTTTCTGATGCGCTGATCGAAACGATGAAAGATGTGTAATTCAATTGGAGAATTCAGAGTAAGGCGCCGTCTCATACCACGGAAATTTTGAAATTGTGCACATACCCGCCAGGATAACTTTTGCTCACCACATAATCGACAGAATTCTCAGCAATGCTGTTTTCAATTTGAAAGGTTAAAAAGTAAAACAATACAACTATTTGTTTCACCAAGAGACAGACGAGCCATTTTTTCATTTCCGTGCGCAAATGCAGTAAGTCCAACTTGGTGTGTATGGATAACAGAAGTCCATCTCTTAGTCTATCGGCTTAGAGGCGGCAAACGTGTAATTGTAAAGAACGGCGTCAAGCTACAATGGATAAGAAAAACAAAGTTTTTTTAATGTTGATATATTAAAAATTTTGCATTTAGTCTAGTATATAATAAATCAATTAATGTTGCTAGCGTTTTTCCTGTTCCTCGCCAGGTGCAAATTAAGGCGAATAACGTATACCGAGTTGCATGGGTCTCTATTTGAAGATTCTACGTATGTAGTTAGACAATAGACTATATAGAGGTGTTGTTTATTGCAGTTATACAGTTAAATGTGCTAACTTGACCGGCAATCCGTCTACTATTACTTTAATCAAAGTTATGTTCTTGATAGAGCACCTGACCCATTATGTACACAAATTTGTCAGTATAAACTAAATATTGTATAGTGTGGAAAAGGCAATTCATTCAGCAGACCGGTTTCGTCCATTTTGGGAACTCATCACCTACTGTCAAGAATTTCCCGCAGACAGGACTCGAACCAGGGCACGTCTGCTTAACAACAGGGCCACCCTGTCGCACTAAATGACAATTCATCCAGAAGACTGAATTCGTCCTTATTGGAAACTCATCACGTACTGTCCAGAATTTGCTGCGGCAAGTATGTGATGACTTTCTAATATGGACGAAACCGGTCTACTGGATGAACTGCCTTTTCCACACTATACAATACTTAGTTTATGCTAAGAAAGGAATGTAATTAATGGATCAGGATTTATATCAAATCGCAAAATTTATTAAATTAATTGTTATTACCACTCACGCAAATAATTTTCGTTTAATCCGTCAATCGGACTACCAATTTTGTGCTTAATATAGTTTTGTATGAAGAATAGCTCGCATTAAATTGTTATTACAATGTTTAATTCAATACCACTTCCACAAACAATGTGGTGTTGTTCTATAATGAAAGATTTGGAATGGTTAGTTGGATCTTTTGGTCTAAATGTAGGCCATATATACTCCATCTAAAGTAAAGGCTAACCAAAGAACATTAGTTCGTATAAAACTGAAAATTGTGTGTAGTGGGCAGCAGGGTGGTTTAGCGTTTAGAGCACGAGATAGCGAAGTAGACGTGCCAGGTTCAAGCGATATCTGCGGCAAATTCCGGACTTTAATGCTGGCTCCTCATCACGACTACACCAAAATCGTTATTAGACAGGATTCAAACTTTTTTCCACCTACTAACACATTGTTTATGCACTGGGTTCGAAATGACTTTAGCTGCTGCAAGATCTATCATATGCAATGCATGTTTACCGTGCGAAAACCAAAACGCATAAACTATTCCTTTCATACGTGTTTCAATTCTTAATCTAAATTACATAATTGCTCGCATCTTTTCATAACGAAGCTATATCTGTTAGTCTTCAAAGATTTTCTTTCTTTATAATGCTGCAATCGCAATTTTAATCGACAATGGATAAACATTGCAAACGTGGAATTGAAGATCTGCATCCCTCACTTATTGGTGCTCAATTTATTCTGTCCATAGATACATGAAGAATACGCGGTATCCTGGATTTGGTGACACCGTTTCGCTCCCTCTCACCAAGGAACATCGGCAGGCTCAGGCTAGCACACAGCACAATTTCGTCTAATGAGAAGGCAATTCTAACCTGTTGTAATTGTACCGTATGCTAGCATGAGCCCGACAAAAATACTAGAAAAGAGAGAACAAAAAATGCGTTTCCAAATCTGCTACATATAGAATGTGTTCCGCCAAAATTATGAATATTGAATTATTTTAATTAAGGTAAACCTACTTGTTGCTTGAAATCCAGCATAGTTACCGTTATTAACCATATTGGTCACCGCCTCGGCTGGATAGGAATATTGTTGTTGGGCAGTTGAATTGAGCATAGAAACACTTCTAGAGCCAGGCAGAAACAGATTGTCATTATCTCCCCCATTTTGAGCAAACTTTCTTTCGTTAATGCTTTCAGACAAACCACATTTCCTCTCAATCGTAAAGTCTTCCGTAGGGAAATCCATTCGTTTTTCTCGATTACCTAGGTTCTGATTATTGTACACCTCTCCAATGCCACCTGTCTCTGAACCAAACTCGTTCATCTGATCTATGTGTCCGTGATTGTAGTAGCCGGACACACCGGACTGCTCCCCGTGACTTTGATTGACCATTTGGTCAGTTTGCGATATGCCAGATTGGCATTGCCCAGCTAGGCTGCTTGAGTTTGCCCCGGTTGAGTCCATTATTAATGAACTAGTCGAAGTTGAATTTGTCGTGCTGGGAGGAGTCAGAGAGGTGGCACTAGATGATGTGTCGTAAACCGACGATACGGCAGCCATCGCTGCAGCCGCCATAGCGGCTGCGGATCTTTGAGAATAGAATTGGGCAGCGTTCATGACATTTGTAAATTCTGATGCAGCATACATAGATTCTGATGAAAGGCCACGAAAGCGATCTTCCAAACTATTCTCAACTGTCATCGAAAACGGTCCAGAATCCATCATCACACGTTGATTGCTGTTAACATCCGGAGAACTTCTTTTCGGCATTGCGATATGATCCCTTCGTTGTTCAAATGAATGATGGTTGTGTGAGGCCCCATTGTCAGTGAGGTTAGGTGATATTGATTGTGGGCTGTCAATGTCTGCACGCTGAAAATAAAACAAAGATTCGCACAGACATTTACTAATGAGCTAAAAGCTAAAAGCGAGGAAATAATACAAAATCGTATAAAAGTATAAATTACATAAACGTAGTGATGCAACATGGAAACAAGTCTCATGCGCTGTAGTTTTTTCAGTATGCCTATCATACAAAGTTCATTTATTTTAATTCCACTAAACGACCTAGCAACCACTCGGGAGTTTATTTAAATCAAGGTTGCAATCTTGACATAATCACCAATCTCATTATATATATATACCCATTTTTCAGTATAGACTAAGCATTGCATAATGTAAAAAAGGCAATTCATCCAGTAGACCGATATCGCAATCATTAAGAACTCTTCACATACTGTCCAGATTTTTTGGCGGGCAGGATTCGAACCTGGGTAAGTCTGTTTCAAAGACTTTTGCGCTAACCGCTGAGCCACCCTGCCGCATGTGAGAGTTTCGTTCGTTTAGTACGAACCCTTAAAATTTCTGGTGTCGGTGAAAAAATTAGGTCGCAATTCTGTTTGTTTTATCAGTCAAAATACATGCTAATCTAAACGAAAATATTTTTTACGCGACAACTAATGGTCTACCGTACAAATAGTTAACTCAAGTTCCGAGCAGATGCATATGCAAAAATTAGCATGATCAAAAGTATATTCCCAGGTAAACCTAGATTTAGTGCTTATTGGTATCTCATTACGAGGAGCAAGCACTTTGCTTGAAGTCCTCAATATATTTGGTAAAGATTGGTGAGAATTCGAAGGTGCACTCTCGCATACGTATGCTAGTTAAAGCAGTTTTAGTGTCAACATCAAATCGAGTCTATTGCAGCGATACTTTGAAGCCAACTCGTCATGAATAATATGTGCCAACTAATATAGAAAACGAAATACTCTGAACACTAGCCGTTCCAGCAACACATTTCACTTTAAACGGGAAGTTCATGTAGCCCTATTCGAATGAACCCGTTACTAGGTAGACAATTGATTATTTATTTTTACTCTACACCTAAGTATGGCTAACCTATGGAGTAATCGCGATACAAGTTTAAATAAATAAGCGTGGTTCAGAGATTTTCGTCTAAACACCTGCACTGAAGCATTTGCCTATATGGTTGAGAACCAAATAAATAAGAGTATGCAGGCAAAAACACTGTTTCGGTATTGAGTACCGTTCTGGGTTGCTTTCCTACTTCCTTTCGTCCGAGCTCGCTGATTTGCGTATGACACGCTGTAGTTGTCATCGTTGGAATTAGATTTAACATAAGCAGACGAGTTTTCTTTTAGATGACTATAACCCATTAATGCCGGCAAATGTCAAAAAAAAACAAGTCGCGATTTTCTATTAGCATCTACCTGTCATCAGACGACAGATTGTGGCTACCACGTGTGAGCGTGAATTTCAAGATCAATATAAATGTAATATTAGGCGATTAGGCTGCATTAGCTACTTACCTCGGTTGCACCGGAAGAATTATTTTGTGTGTACATTTGGTTGTGGTAAAAGTTCTGTTGCGAATGACAACCGAGGTTCGCATGCTTCAAATGCCCGTCAAATGGATTAACTTCATCCGAGGTGTGGCCAACGGGCATTTCGTTTCGATGCTCACCACCGTTGGCAGTCAATCCATGCACCAGGGGTGCGTGATTTGACTGATGCATACCGGGCTGACTGTGCTGAGTTGGATGAACGAGCTGGTGCTGCGGAGGGTGCGTCTGGTGTTGGTGCGCGTAAAGGGGATGAGTTGACAGTTGATGCAGATGATGATGATGGTGCAGATGTAGATGATGGTTAGCGACCACTGCAGACGCTGATAGATGTGCATAGGTGTTAAATTCCTGTTGATCTGGGTGGGAGCCGTCTGATCCGCAAGCGCTGTTTCCAGTATGAGTGGATTGGATGGAATGATGCGATTGGACATGGACAGATGCTTGGGAGGGATGCATGTTAGGATGATGTTGCTGCTGCTGCTGATGATGATGATGTTGATGAAAATGCGGATTAGAATGAGAATGGGAATGCGAGTGATTTGGTGGGACATGACTGTGTGTAGGCGGGTGTCGTTGTGGCGAATTATTCATTTGGTGCTCATTGACTGACGTCAAAGCATTATTATGCACTGAAAGACCACTTTGCTGAAGATGATGGTGCTGATTTTGATGATGATGATGATGATTATTATTATTATTATTATTATTATGGTGATGTAATGGAGTTGTTTCTGAGGTGGGATAGTGGCTCTGTTGGTGTAAAGTAGAAATATTATGCGAATGAGACGGGACGCCACCATGGTTTCCACTAGGAGTTAGTTGATTCTGACTTTGTTGTGTCTGGTGGATGCTCCTGAATGGATAGGACTGCGAACTATCAATACTCGCCAGATCATTGTTACCGGTAAACACATTTGGTGACATGTTAATTGCCTTCGTGAATCCGACGCGTCCCGAATCAGCGTTAGGCGCATTCATTCTAGCCGAGGACATTTTATTCTTTCCAACAGTACCGCCAGCAAGCTGGTTGTTTTGATGAACTGCACCAGTCGAGCTTTGAATTTGTGCAGGTCCTGGAACACCAGTTAACTTTTCCATCGGTTTGTGCTTCCGTCGAGGTCGATATTTGTAATCTGGATATTGTGTCATATGATTAGCGCGTAGACGTTTAGCCTCGTCAATAAATGGCTTTTTGTCAGTTTCCGTGAGGCTCTTCCACATACTACCAAGGCGTTTGCTTATTTCTGAGTTATGCATTTTTGGATTTTCCTGTGCCATCCGCCGTCTCTGTCCACGAGACCAGACCATAAAGGCATTCATTGGCCTCTTCACACGGTCCTCCTTTTTGCATGACATTCCTGACTGAGAATTGCAATTGGTATTCGAATTACTTCTACCAGCACATGTCTGAAAAGAGCAACATGCGTAAAAACACAAAGTGAGGTTAATAACAAATATTTGCTTGAAATGGAATATCAAAATTAGTATTTATATATATATATACTACTCATGATTTGGTATTCCTAAAATTTTTGCTTCATTCCAATCGAGTGCCATGCACAAGGTACCGTTGCACTTCGCTTTATTTACTAGAAATCCATTATATTGAGAGATAATTTGTTTTAGCCGACAAGTTGAATTACAGATGTCTTATTTATTTACAATATTATGGCAGCAATTGCTTCCTCCAGCAGCGCGGTTTCCTCTTTATTGGGACATCTTCACGTACTGTCCAGAGTTTGACGCAGACTGGGCTCAAACCTACACACGTCTGCTTTGAAAGCTGTTGAACTAACCACCGAGCCATACTGCCAAAATCATACACACACACACACACACACCTTGCATTGACATTCCAACTCATTTTTCTAGGTTAGCCTTTCCTGCAGGTGGAGCCTATATGGCATCCTTTAAACCTGAAGTTCCAAATAACCATCCCCAAGCTGTCTTTGTAGAATAGACACCAGGTTATTTAGAGAAGTGACATTGAATTGAACATTGATTAAATTAAAAAAATAAATATTGATTGCTCGGGCGGTGGTGACAATTACTTAAACCAAGTTTGTGATTTTGATACAGCAATCTCTCCAATTTTGTACAAACATACAAACAATCGTATAAAATAAGCATTGTGCAATGCAGAAAAAACAATTCATCCAGTAGACCGGTTTCGTCCTTATTGGAAATTCATCACCCACAGTCCAGAATTTGCCACGGACAGGACTCAAAAACATGGTCAAGTCTGCTTCAGAAACTGTTGCTGAGTCACACTACCGCACGAAACACACAATTTTCATTAATATACTAAATAATGTGTACTGGTTAGCCTTTCCGATACGGATAGGGCACGAACCTGGGCACCGGGGTGTTAATTTCACCCGTTACGCTCTTGTGTTGCGCGTAAGTCTTGAGGTGAACTGGATGACATTCTCTTCTGACTGTGGAGCTGAGACAGCTAGGCCCTTCCAAAACTCAGTTTTTTCCCACCCTGTGCTTGAGAGGGAATATGTGTGAATAATACTTTTCCTATACAGTAGGCCTTACAAAAACTCCTCGTGACAAATGCTCTAAATGGTAGTGACAAAAAATCCAACTACCACCAATTCAACTAAGGCAATGTCTGAATATTGGACTGGCATTCTTGTAAGTTTGCATAATTTAGAGACAGTTCTTGCGCTTATGGTGTATATAGAATTTTCTGCATAACATATTAGTGACTGTGTGTAGACCGGACATTTTTATATTTTTCGTTAAAGTTTTCTATTTCAATTTATGCGCCTCAAGTAGGCGAAAATGTCTATCTATATAACATTAGCTCTTATATAAACACTCAAATATATATATATTATATATATATATAATATACTTGCGTATGTTCACGTTCAACGTTGTTTCATTAGAACGTACAAAGTAGGTACACATAGATAGACGCATACACAAAGAATGAGCACACCAACAGAAAGACGGAGAATACAGCCACCAAATCAACAAAGTATCAGCAACATCCGTTGCCCCAAGCTCTGAAAAGGCTTGAGTACTCTAGTGAGTACCGGAAGATAACTCTTTGTTTTTACCTCAGACTATTGAATGCAAAAGACTAAGCGATATCAACTACTCTGAGTTTTTGAACGTCTTCGTTTGCTATAATCTTCTCTATTGTTCTGAAGTCTTGCCTCTGAGGCGAATAACAAACTGTATTCCGGTATACTTTAAAGCACTTCATGTGAGTACAGAAGAAATTTTTCTTTAGGCAAAATTTTTCACAAAAAATTTACTATGCAGTTGATTCTTTTCAATTTGGCGTAACCAAATTCAGCTTAAAATTGACTAAAACGAGCAATCAGGTTTTGCAAAAGTTAACAATAAACAAGTAAACGCCAATTACTTATGTTTACTATAGTTCTAAAAATTTATTGTAAACAGTGTTGAATACGAATCTTTAAATAATATTTAGCAGAATAAAATAAACGCCAATCCTATTATGCTTATCAGTCGCGCACACGGCAAACAGTATCATTAAACAACCATTGGTTGCGTTGGCGGTGATAGCAATTATTATAATCAAGGTTGCGGTCTTGATATAAGCACCTGACACATTAAATTACTTATATATGTCAGTATAAACTAAGAATTGTATAGTGTAGAAAAGGCAATTCATCCAGTAGACGGTTTCGTCCATATTGGGAACTCATTATGTACTGGCCAGAATGTGTGTACGTGCCCAGATTCGAGCCCTGTCCGCGCCAATTTCTGGCCAATACATGAGGAGTTCCCAATAAAGACGAAACCGGTCTACTGGATGAATTGCCTGTTCTACACTATACAATTCTTGGTTTATACTGCCATATGTAAGTAAATTAATGAGTCAGGTGCTCATATCAAGACCGCCACTTTGGTTATAATAATACCGCCAGTATCACTCTGATTTTGCATACCTTGCATATGTATTGCGGTTTGATCCTCGCTAGCCAGGTATGGAACATTGAAATGTGTAGCTACGTGTGACCGACATTAGTTCTGCTCTGTTTTGTGATACGTGCAATGCCATTAGTGTTAATCTCAAGCTCATAAACCTAAGTTAAACAATTGATATCACCACCCGCGCTGTCAATGTTTCTTTTTAATGTCGAAAGCAGTTCAGTTTTTCAACATTTAAACGAATATAATTGAAGGGAAAAGGTATGCAAAATTGCTTAGTCGTTATACAACTTAAAAAGTATTGATTTCGCGGATTGTGAAGAAAATTGTTCAATTCAAGATTTTGAGCTTGAGATAAGAGCCAATTCTGTTGAATCTGACCAGTTGAACAACATAGCAAGCTCGCATTCTTGGACCTGGTTGCACGTAAATCGATTCAAAACATCAATTTCGTCCGTGTTTAAAAAATATTTTGGCCGTCCTGTAAACAGGCTTTTACCAGCCGTTGTGTCGTTATGTGGAATAGTACCAGAAATTTGAACGACAAACATTTTTAATCAAACGAACATTGGTTGCGCGGGCGGTGATAACAAGTATTTTAATCGAGGTTGCAATCTTAATATAACGACCTGCCACATTACGTAAATACATTTTCAGTATAAGCTAAGCATTGCATACTGTAGAAAATGCAATTTATTTCTCAAACAATATGTAAATAAAATATCATGTACTGATAAATTGGCCTGCTTTTTACTCGAATCGTGATACTGCACATTTTGACCAACATGGTCTCATGAGTGTGAAACAAGAAAAGTTAAACATTAATAGAAATGTACCTCTCGCACTAGGCTTTAAGCAATATTGAGTAATTCAACCGAAAATGCTTGGTACCCCTCAACTAATTTTCCACTGAAAGTAGATGAAGATTTTTGTGTTTCGCAGAAATCCAAAACTTCATTATAATAAATGCAATGTTGGCATATACTATTAAACCAATTGAGAGTGCGTTAAATAAGCATCCTCCCCTTACTTTAACCAGTCGAATAACGCGGCTAATTTACTTCAGTTATTCGTATTATCGAGATTCGACTTTCCGTGGACATCTATAACGAGATTTCTGAAAAATACTGCTCCTGACATTTCGCCCTTGACTTTCAAATGCCATTTTCAAAGGTCCGCTCATCACAAGAATTTTCGACAAGTAATATAGCCGGTACAAATTTTGTTTAAATTAGTTCATTTATTCTCATTGGAATATCTCAACACTATTTCTAACTAGCTGAATTTGCGTCATGCATGTATGTGTGTGGCTTTCGTGTGTTTACAACTGAAAAGTACTCGACAAAGTACTTGACATATTAAATACTGTTTGTTGCGGAGAGCTAATATATATGCAAGTATGTATTATGTGTTGCGAACCTAGTAACAAATTAGTTCAGTTGTGACCAGAAGGATAAACGAAAGGCAGCATAAACGGAAAGTATAATCTCACGTACATTCGTTTCGGGCTTACTGGCGACTCATCAGTAGGAGCCGGTATTACGCATTTAACCACTATATATTTGGTTGAAGAATGTGGGAGATTGTACCGTCCTATTATCCCACATTCTTCATAAGATTTAAACGAAACGTGTTGCGCGACAGGAAATAGATCATTTACCTGATCATCGGGTTGCGATCCGATTTGTTTGCATCCGCTGTCTTCCTGATTTCCACAGAATTTTCGATATCCGGATATGGATATCTTTTTCAATGGAAAGCACATCACCTACTAACAACAAGTATAAATGGGGCAGTTTAAACTAAAATTTCCACTTGACATATTGATTGTCAACTTAGTAGGTGATGTGCTTTTCATTGAAAAAGATCTCCATACCCGGAGATCGAAAATTCTGGGGAAATCAGGAAGACAGCTGATGCAAACAAATTGGATCACAACTCGATAATCAGGTAAACTATCTATTCCTTGTCGCGCAACACGTTTGTTTTAAAGTACTCGATTAAACGAAATGATTTAAAAGCGATTCCATACACATTTCAGACGTTTCACCAGATTGATCTTTATCAAGTATGTGCTTGTGTTTGTGACTGAGGCCTTTATATATATATATATATATATATATATATATATATATATATATATATATATATATATATATATATAACAGTATACACGTATACTCCTATCTATGTCAAACTATAGTAATTACATGTCCTTTACACTTTCACATGTATATTGTTCTATTCAAACTATGTTACATACCATATGAGTTAACTCGTTGGCTAGCGAGGCACAATCTCTCCAATATATCAATAGTGAATCCATGTTTGATTAAAACTTTCAACAGACAATAACAAATATGTTAATAAATCTAATGAATGTGAGAGAAATAATTTAGAAAATTTCCTACTACAAAAGTGATCTTAGTTATATTGAATGGAAATTTGTTATTCAGAATAAAAGTTGGCTAATTGTTGTTGTAACAGAAAAGCAACAAGAATTAAATTTCAATCAAGGTTGCAAGCTTGGCATGTAAACCAATTCTGCTATACATAAATTTGTCAGTTTAACCCAAGCATCGTACATGGTACCAAAGGCAATTTATTACTTTAATCAAGGTTGCAATCTTGAAACGAGCACCTGGTTCATTATGTACATGCATTTGTCAATATAAACTAAGCATTGATTAATGTAGAAAAGGTAATTCATCTAGTAGACTGTTTTCGTTGTTATCACCGCCAGCGCAACCAATGTTAATTTGATTATATAAAAAGATAATTCGTTCTTTATACCGGTTTAATCTTTCTTGGGAACTCTTCGTGTACTATTAAGAACGTTATTTGTCGCACACAGGGCTCCAATCTACGCACGATTATTTTGAAGTCGGTGATTCTATACACTACACCTCACTGTCGAGCATAAAAAAACAATTCTCTGTTATATAAAGACTTGATTTCTGGTTACAATTCATTCATGTGAGTCCTATGCGACAACGCTTTAGACATGAAGTAATGATTGCTCTATTACACAGAGTTTTGAATTCAATACCACTTACCTTCATAAACAGTTTGGGGGGAGCGGGGATAGTTGAAAATTTAGTTCTTAAGCGATTCCACTTTGGCTCGATCTGAATGAAGGGATAACCAAATTCATATGTTAGTAATGAACTGAGATGTGGTTGATGTGCCCGGCAGGATAGCGTAGTGAGTTCAGCAACATTGATCGAATTATGAGTGTCCAGGTTCAGGAATCGTCCCGCTCAATCAAATTCTGTACAGTACTTGAAGTTAATCAAATTGGGATGAAGCATGTCTACTGGAGGAATTTCCTTTGCTACATTTTAGAATGCATAGTATATACTACTATATATATATATATATATATATATATATATATATATATATAATGGGATTTGTGTTTATAACCAGATCGTAAACCATAATTTTATTAATTTTTATTACTACCTACATAATCAGCGACCTTTTAAGGTTTAAAGGATGGATTCTCATAATGTTGCTCAATAAATCGTAAATGTATACACCTACAAAAATTAAGATCATATTCAGAATTTTTAACTTTTCACTATGCTAGTTTCCAGTTGCGAATCGTGCAAAATTCGCTGCATAACTTTATTTGGTACTTTGTCAAGATCGAGCTTATTGATAGTTCCTCGTCTCCCACCCACCCGCTTTCATTCATTATGTCATATCTTGATGAAATGTCAGGGTATTCTTTAATGACTATTTTTCATCTATGCCCACCACATATCGAAATGCATTCCAATATACATTGCAGCTGATTCGAATGTCGAATTCAGAATTTTTTATGCGGTCCCGTTCGAAAACTTTTGTGCTTCTCAGTTAATCAATCGCCGACTAAGTTTATGGGGAAAACAGTTTTCAGGCATGAAATTAACATAGAACACATATTTGATAATTTGAGAAACATAGAATGATAAGCACGATATTTTCATTGTTTCGAATAAATTTCAATGTTTACTCATGTTTTAAAGAGATATATTGTTAGGAGGCTTAGTCCTTTTATAGTTTGTGGCCTAAATGTTATTTTAGATTTAATATTTGAAGGCTTTTAATACACGACACAACACTACACAGCAGAAAATTTGTAACTAAGTCTGTGTAAGTCCCAGCGCAGATCAGGTAATTTAGAGACATCCAGTTTCGCAATTTTTCATTATTTGTATAGAATGAACATTAAATATATAAAGAAAACGTTCAAGCCCGCAAAACCTGACTTTAATCTGAGGAGTTTCATATGCACCAGGATTCACGACAAAGAGTCATTTGAAGAGGGCTAGATACAACTAGAAATAAAATGTCTGTGTCGACTTGCATTGAAGTTAACTTTATCCGGCGCACGGGATATTTTGTTGACCTTCGATTATGTGGCGAAAAATCACGACATAAATGCTGTTGACAATGATGATGAGGCAAGGTTGGCATAAACATCAATCCCACTATATCCATGAACACTTGAATACTTAGTTCAAAATAAGCATTGTATAAGCTTGAAAAGGCAATTTATCCAGTAGACTGCTTTCGTTTTTGTTTAGTACACGTCAAGTTCTATCCATAGATTTGACGCGGACAGGGCTCCAACCGGAATCCATTGGCTTACAGGTCTTAGACTCTATCCACAGCGCCACCCTGCCCCATGCTACATTTATTTATGCTTTTTGAAATCTTTTTAATTTTGTGAAAGCCATGTGGCATATTTGTCTATGTAATTAACTAACAAGAAAAATATACACGTTTTTTAATTGTACCGCATACGCTACACAGAGGGGCTACTCTGAGAGGCAATCTATTGGTTCTTTACACAGTTCTGCATAACATTAAAAGATTTTGCGAGTTTAATAAAACGACTAGGCGAATTTAATATATGGATCACTGTAAGGCTTGCATAATATAACTAATAATTGCGTGTTTTATGCCGCACGGTGGAGCAATCGATTGAATCACAGATACATATCCAAATAAGGGCAGTTTCGAGCATTGCGCGCCGAATTATTCTGCACAGTACTTGACTAGTTCCAATTAGGTCGAAAGCGGTCCACTGGATGCATTGACTTTACTACATTTACCAAGGCTTAGTTTAAACTTACAAATATATATTGCGATTATGTATTAGGTGTTGCGAACCTAGTAAAAAATTAGTTCAGTTGTGACCAGAAGGATAAACCAAAGGTAGCATGAACGGAATGTATAATCTCATGCACATTCGTTTCGTGCTTACTGGCGACTCATCAGTAGGAGCCGGTATTACGCCCTTAACCACTATATATTTGGTAGAAGAATGTGGGATAATAGGACGGTACAATCTCCTAGACAAATGTGTAAACCTGCGATAGTGAAGCTAACATAATCTAAAGTCAACGACAATGCGACTTCAACGCTAACTCACAATATATAATATATATACCGAGTCTGTAAAGGATACTAACACTATGGCTATTGTGTTAGTAACCAATACCAACATTATTGTACCGAAAAGGTACATGGTACTAACACTATGGTTTCCGAGTCGGTACATGATATTAACCTGATGTATATCAATTTATGCTAAAGTTCACC